>JAVFBW010113747.1:0-25717 GCA_034783835.1 Mopalia ciliata | reverse complement strand
GAATAGCTAACTGCTAACTGCCAATCGCACACTAACTTCACAGACATGAGCCAATTTAAATAAGATAATTTAAATTTGGGATATCAATACAGATGTAATTTTCAAACAAATTGGGGTGCCACCGTGGATTTTGCAGTAAGAAAATACGTTTACAAGCACTACTTTAACGTTTAACCCATTAACCGGCACCCCGTTTCGTATTACCGTAAAATAGGAAAAACTTGTTTCTTTAAACCGTACCATAATTTAACGTTGGCATATCATTATGGATGCATCTTTAAAACAAAGTGGGGTGCCACCCTGGATTTCGTACCTTTGGAAGCGCTATTTTAAAATATAACCCGTTAACCGGCATCCCCTTTTGTATTACCGTAAACTAGTGCTTGTAAAAGTCTTTCCTTACTGCAAAATCCAGAGTGGCACCCGGCTTTGTTTGAAAGATGCATTCATATTGATGTTGCAGTTTAAATTATAATAATGTTAATGTTAAGATATCACAAGTTTTTCTTATTTTACGGTAGTACGTTAAGGGGGAAAAAAAAAAGGCCTCCCCCCCCTACAAGAAAAAAAGGCATGAAGTACAATTATTTTCCTGAATTCATCAATTTCTCCAATGTTCAATTTGAGTATATCACTGTTTATATCCCAATATCACCAAACCAAAAGCTCGTTTAAAAGTGAACATAAGACTGTTGATAAATTCGTTTCAATGGTTAAAATACAAAGACCCCACCTTTTCCCACCATGAACAAAAGTATCTTAAGAAAGGCAAATCGCTTGTCCTTTTAAAGCCCGATGAAGGAAATGGGATCGTTAAAATGATAAAACCAAATTTAACCGGACCCAAACAAACACAGCTCCGACGAATGAAAAACAACTGCAAAACTTTCTGTATAATCTAAAGCGCAGTGATGTGATCTCCAGTGAACTATATACACGATTGCAACCAAGTGGCTCCAGAACTCCGGTATTATATGGACTACCAAAGATCCATAAACCCAACGTTCCTATAAGCACCATCCTGTTATCAAATCGTTCCTTCCACTATAACCTGGCACAGTAATTAGCAGAAATACTAAAAGAACACAGACAACACTCAACCATGATTACGGACAGTTTTCAATTTTCCAGCTGTATAAAAGACCAACAATTCAACCGCAAACATTTAGTTCGTTTTCACGTGTCCAGTCTCTTCATTAACATTCCTGTCGATGAAACCATTGGAATTGTCTTTTATTTAGTATGTCCAAATAAAACTTCAACCTTCCAAGGTTTCAACAAAAGACAATTCAAACAAGCCCTGTGGTATGCAGTTACTGATGGTCCATTTAAATTGATGGATAATTATTACAAACAATCTGATGAAGTAGCCATGGCCCCTAACCCCTCCCCCCTTCCCCCTCGCCCCAATTATGGCTGATTCCTTCATGAACAACTATTTTGAACCATTTGTTAATAGCTGTCCTCTCCAATTTAAACCTCAGATGATTTACAAATGCTATGTAGATGACACTTTCTTGTATTTAATGAACATTCTGATGTTAAAATATTCCCTAATTACATGAATTCGTTGCACAAATCTATCACGTGTACCAGTGAAAACGAGTGTAACAGTTGTCTCCCCTTCTTGGATGTACTGATTACTGGCACTGCGGATACAATTTCGACTACAATCTATGGTAAACCAGCAAACGCTAATCTGTACACGAAATGGACCAGCATGGTACCAGCCAAACATAAAATAAATTTAATTAAGTCAACACTTCTCAATCTTGCATGAGGAGATTAAGCACATGTAAATAATCAATACGCTGAAAATGTAATTGATAAAAACATTCAACATTTCCTCAATACACAATACACAATTAAATCAAAACTAACTTATTTCGGCCCCGATAAGAAAGAGATTTACATTCGAATACCATTTTTACATTCCGTTTCCCCAAAAGTTACAAACGTAATTCAACTGATGAATAAACTAACTCCGTGTGTAAAAATTATACTGGTACACGAAACGTTATGTAAAATAGAATCTTACTTTCCGTACAAAGATAGAGAAGACCATGAATTACAAAGTAATGTAGTTTACAAAATACAAAGCGGACAATGCCCATCAACATAAATAGACGAAACAACTAAACATCTAAACCATAGGGTAGAAGAACACAATATAACTTCAAGCAAATATAAATTTTCAGCGTTTGGACAACACTGTCTTAAAACAGGCCACAATCCTAATCTAAACAAACAAATTATCATTGCCAGAAACCTTACCGAATTTAAACTGAAATTAAAAGAATAACTACTTATATGAACCAATTTTAAATCAAAATATTACATCTGTACCCCTCAAATTATTTAATACATGAGCACATTCAAAATCCTTGTACAGAACAATCACTAATCAGTAAAATTTTACACATATGCATATCAATGGAATTCACCTGCAAAGGTAACAAGCAGGTTTAGAGAAGAAAAAAGTGCTTAGAAAAACAAGTGTAGGTAACGGGTAACAGGACAATGGGTTATATTTTAAGAATTTATTATTTCCCTTATAATGAATTATAAGAATTTCTTTACACAAAAGGTGACATTTATCTGCAGTGTAATAATTTTTTTTTTCGTTACTTTTCTCTGAACCTTGACCATGACCACAGTACTTTTTTGAGCGACGTCTGCACACTGCAGTTTCACCTGAGAATACAAAAAAACATTTATGAATGTAATCCCAGGTTTGACACAAGGAATAGAGAACTCCAGCGTTGGTTGCACTGTAGCACTGTAGTGACATTGTCCTGGTGAATTTCTTTTAATAAGTCGGAGAAACTGGGGCGATACCTTAAATACAGCAGCAAAAGACGCCATTTTCATTTTCTCCCAATTAGCCATGCTACAAGCTGTTAACAATGTGATACTCAAGTAAAAACGTGAATCGCGCGTATGTTCATCTGGCGTAAGACCACTATTATTCACTTCTGTTTTGTCACCCTCGAATATAGTACTTAGTAAAAATTGTGTGCGGTCTTGTTTTATTTATTCTAGCCCTCGGAATTATTTTTTATGGAGTATTTGGTATTGATGTGAAGTAATTGAGTGGAGGTTTCTGGTCAGGGTAATATTATAGCCTGAATAGGTCACATTTGGTGTATTTATCCCGATTTATGGAGGGGCGATTGGGCTGCTGTTTACATTCCGAGCCGGCTTGACAACACCTATAACCGCCAAGGCTCTGTAACTGAAGTTTTTCGACGGTCATCACATGTCAAGATTTGAACTGGAAACTACAAAAGGACCGATTAAAGTGTTTGACAGGGGTATTCGCTCAACGAAAATTTGGGAGGGAGCTATGGGGCCCAACGTTAACATTACGGCTCATGGCAAATTAATGGTGGTCTTATGCCATCTGGCAAGGAGAGGGACAGATACAGATTATGTCTATCTATATATGGTGTCCTGTAAGAAGTATTAGTCATGAAGAGCAACACAATCTTATCTCACTTGTTTGCTAACAACTTTGATAAAGCATGCATGGTTTTTATTTATGTCCAGACGTGGATATTTTAAACGGAGTTCCCGGTCGCCTTCGTACATTGCCATAATAACAACTGAAGGCGGAAATTGTTGCTGTAAGGAGTTTTTAGTTCATAAGAATAATAAATAGCGTATTAAACGCTAATGTGTTGCTACCGTAAATGTTGCTCTCGTGAATGATGGAAAGGATAATGTGTCTCGTGTGTTATTCTTTTAACCATTTATTGGAGCAATATTTATGGTACTCCAATGTGTGACATCCTCCAGATATTAAACTGGGTTTAAATGGACGAATCGCTCTGACAGTTCCATTTAAAAGGACAAGAGTAAATAATTACTATTATCTGAATGGAAGAATTTATTTGACTTACAATGAAAACAGTTTCCTTTTGACTTCTGTTTGATAAAAAATTTTCAGGAGATACTTTCTACTCGATCCTAAAATGTGAGTACACGTGTTTTTACATCAGATCCTGTGAATAGTGTAGAGCCAGTCCGTTGAGACCTTTTACAATTTGTAACTACGGCCTACGAACCAGCCAATCAAGCATGCATCTTGCCAATCAACCATAGATTGTTTTTAAAATAATTCTGATTTTCAGCTTCTTGCACAAATAGACCAAACAAGCGCGACTCTAGGAAGAGTACAACAACAAAATAACCCAAAGGACGTGCAATGAAGTTTATGCATTGTTATTCAAGGAAACTGCTGTCCTGGATTAAATTTATGTGGACAAATATCACATAAAGTTGAAATATAAATATAAAAAAACACATGCAGAAAAATCATCAGTCCTTTTTATGAAAGATGCAAACCCCCATCCGCGTATGTTAATGGAAACGTTTCTCCCACAAATTCCTTGGACACAACCCTGTGCTTATTTCAAACTGCCTTTGCTCATTATAATAATGAAACAAACACAAGCAAAACAAAAATGCAATGGCCATGTCAAAATACTTAATATATTTATTTGTGTATATTATATAAATAAGTCACAAAGTTGCTTTCAGTTATTGCTCACTTTAAGTACATAAACAAAGACTCATTTTGAAAGACATACAGATCAATGGTTCCAAGTTTCACTTAAAAGATCATTACATACGACAAACGTTCAACTTTATTTATTGAATGTGTATGTTACTCTGCTACATTTAACCTGAAATTCATCAGAAATTCATCTTTTTCATATGTTGGATACATCCACGACAGTTCTTAAGGGAGTTCCAGTAAATATTCACAAGTCGGAAATCGAATATCTCCCTCATAAAATCGAACCTAATCATAGTGGCGTGCAGAGTAAACATATTAATTCACAGCCTCTCCAAAAGAAATGCTGCTAGGTACAGAACAATGTTGGGAATTTATTTGGTTCCCAAACGTGAATAATACAGTTTTTGTGTGATGTGGTTGTGCATCACTCTAGATTTAACTTTAAATAAATAGAATATCGCCAACGAATCCCTGTCCTACGGACATGTTGGGAATCACGTGAGCTCTAGTGAAGATGGCATGACATATAGGTCAGACCAATTTAATGTGTAAATCCCGTGTTTTATTATTTTCGACAAAATAGAAGTTTAAGGATTGGAGATGGTGTAATGAGATCGGTGAATTAAAACGCTTTTGATGACCATTTTATTTTATACCCAAAAAGTTTTGCTTTTGTATATTTTCTTTATCGGCTTATTTATGCCGTCCGTTGTCTTGGAGAAGATTTAGGAAGATTTAACGCGTACCGGGTGAATTTGTTTGGGGCTTTTCAGACTACAGTTAATTATGTCGTATCTAAGGCCGCTGTCGTTTAAGTGACAGTCTCAAAAACAGTTTTGACGGTCCCCAGTTAATGTCTGTATGAAGATTCAGATCTGAAACACTTAATAGAATATGCTAATTGGATGTTTAACAGAAAGCCAGTTCTGTCAATTCCGGAGAAACGGATATTCGTGTATCAATGGATAGAGGGATTTCTGTATGTCGCTGATAAGTGAGAGTAAAATGAGTCAAGTGAAGTACATCTTTACACGATTCTATTTATCGAAATGCATAGGCATACGTTAGATTATCTTAATTCGGATGCTCAACCTCAACATTATGGACTGGGCATTTTAGATACATTTACGCCAAGGCATATCCACAGTTTTCGGTAATATCACATACGCAATTCGTTAATGTCACCTACACGAAAGATCTTAACGTCGTTTAAACAATGTAGTCCGCAATAATTTGATGATGATATATATGATTTAATGCAGGCATATCAGTCGTTTAAGATCTAGCCGCAAACGTTTAAACGTGAGAAAACAGGATATAACGATTAAACATTTGTGGATATGTTTTCAGGACTTATGTGCGGATGATTTCACCTTTAACGATATCGGCATACGAAGAAGACGAACATTTCAGCTCACCATGGTAAATATTTAGGCAAAATAAACCCTATGCTCAAACATCAATGTGCTGTTAGTTCTACCCAGGGACACCATATGAATAAGCCTGTGTCCCGATGGTTAAAACATTTTTGATGACTTTTCCCGTAGAGCGCATTTATTGGACTCTTTTTCTTCCGTGTTTAAACATAATAGTCTAATCGGTGCGTTCGACCGTTTCAAATATGTTTCAAATATTTTCTATCCTCATTGGCTTTAAATGCCAAGTTTCAGCACTTCAATCACAAGCTGCCTGGAGTCGTCTATTATCATTACATTTATCTCTATAGTAAACAGATATGTCTTCTAGAAGTAGTTCTGTGTTATCTGTGTTATTCTGGCCGTGATTCTTTAGTACTAAACTTTCTGTGTAACATAAGTAAATTGATGATCAACACATTGCCCAAGTGTATTTCCCCGACATGTGACAGAGTGATTTTGACATTACAAATGACTTAAGCTGTAATATCACCAGTGTTGTGTATCAATCTTACTCTCTGGGGAATAAGATACTGCTTTTTACCAGAATCATTTAGTTCAATGTAGTGTTGGACCAAAATATAGAAGAATGACGAGCAGAATAAATATTTAAATGAAAAACCGACATCGCCAGTTTCAGAAATAAATTTAATATTGAATGGCATGGAACTTCCGGTCACGACACGAGGCTGAAAGAAAAAAAAAGGAAAATGCCAATTAAACCGCTACCAAATCAGGGATTTCAAAACAATGCTGACTCAGCGAATATTTTGCGATGTGCAGATATGAGTTCTTGAAACGTCGTTTCCACATCTTTAATACACCTTTATCACACCCATATCACATTTTTAACATATCCTTATTTTCAAAAGTAGATTTGATAATAATATATTTTAGCATTTGACCCACCGTCGTTGTCAGGCACACTGTTATAAAACAAGATTCCGTGTTCAAAAATTAAAAAACATTTGAATACCCTCTGTAATCTTATATTGTGTTTGTATTAGGTTTTGTAACTGCGGACCTTTTATAACAAATAAATAAATAAATAAATAAAATTGAACAAGTAAAATTTCCGATAATTTTGCAATTAAAAAGTGTGGGCGACAATTTTAACCGGTGCAAACCTGTGAATGTTATGTATTTGCACGACATCAAATGGACTATGGTCCTTTGGTGAACACGTTTTTTATTTTTTTTAAATATATGTTTTTTGTTTATTTATTTTTTCTTCTGTAATTTTTAATTTTTGCTTCTGTCCATGTGGCAAATATCACATTGTAAAAACACATTTAAAGATAATATATATATACCTCGATTTAGTTAATGTTGTGATAATTTAATATCCAACTGTGTATGCTGGTCAGCACATATTCTTAACTTTCAATCTATAAGTGCTAATTTTCTGTACGTTATTCAATCACCGTTTTTTTAGTGCAGAATATTTAAATAAAACGGCAATATGTGCCATTTAAACACAATGTATACGGTGAATAGAATACCCATTCGTCCTTAAGTATTCAAAATATCGAACTCATTTTTTTAATACCGGTATATTCAAGGGTTCGGGAGAATGTAAAATCAACTCATTCAACAGAGAATTATACCTGTTACTTAGCAGTTTGGTTGCGCAAGACAATGTACATGTAACCCCTCCAATATAACTGGCTGGCATTAATCTGTGGTTCACACATCATATTGCCTTAACAATGGGTTAAGGAAAACACGCTGGACGCCACTGGCAGCAAACACAGACAAGATGAGAGCAATACAGGACAATCACAGGAGTGAAAACAAATACCGGTACATCACAAACAGATCGACTTTTCTCATCTAGCTCTGAGAGAACCAGGGAAACAGCAAGCTCCCTTCAACCACATGCTCTAATGCTACATTACCCAAGGTTCGTTTCTTTCGACACATCGAGTTTAGCATATAAATCGTGTGTTTTGGGAAACGTAAATATAAAGAAATGGTCAGTTAAGTTAAGTGACCAGTTTGACGTCAATAACCAATATAAGATTATCAAACCATGTTTTTTCATCAACATGTTCACCAGGCATTTCATAATTAACCCACAAATTACTGGTGCTGTGCGAAATGCGAAAATATAGGATCAGCCATCGAAGTTCAGCCAGTTTCCTCGATGTGGAAGCATAAGTACTGCTACATGGTTAAATGAATATGGAGTCATTATATAGCATACTGCTATATTACAGAACAAAATTATAGGATATGAAACATAATAATTCATTCAAATTGTTACCAACCTTATAAACGTAAAAGCCAATATGGGCCAATAGGACCCCAACAATGCTGGCTCCTCTTCTATAGTCCTGCATTAGCGATATTAAAACATGACTGCGACCTTCGAAATCAGGACCAATGTTTTCATTGATCGCGTCAGGTTTGTTGATTGCAAGAAGAACCCGGGGACCCAGCGTTACTGAATCCGCGATAAACCGTGATCCCCCATTTCCTTGAAACACAGAGATTTACATGGCATCATAACTAATGCTTCGATGTTTTATTGCTGAGTTCAGCTTGATTAACATGGTACCATTCAACATTTTATTGCAAGGATAGTTTTATAATGCAGAAAGTTTCGCGCATCAATTATTTTCAATTATATGGAAATAAATATTATGGTGTAACGGTTATGAGGGAAACTGTGATATTATTGTATCGAATAATGTCTTATTTCTAGCCTCGAAGAGCAATAGCTTCAGTGGCACAACACATCTTAATTGTTTTTAGTTTGTTTGATCATCATGAAAAACGGTATTGATAACAATTATCTTTATCATGTGTTATTTGTTTCGAATACATACGCTTCCATCCACCTTTGAAGAAGATCATTTCTTGCCATGAGCCGTGTGACCGGAAATGATCCGCACGTGTCGCAAGGAAGGTGCTTTCCGTGAGGCCAGTCAACGACCCAGTTGATTGTGCTCTTGGAATTGGAGACTGCGCTGGGGCTGACTGTGGACGACAGGTCGAGTTTTCACCAGCTGGACTATTTTGCACAGTGATGTAAATGTCTGAAGTACTAAAAGTGTCATCGCCGCGAAGCATTTGCTCCTTTCGATATTCCTTCCCATTTCTTTCCGAATCCTCTAAGCTGTTGGATAAACCCAATTCCCTTGCAGTCGACCTTTGTTTAGCTAACAATGGTTCTTCGTGGGTCATCTTCCGTCGACTTTTATGTCCTGCTAGATGTTTTCTAAATGAACTCTTTTTATGATGGGTCCTGGTAGTAACAGATGCCACAGAACCGCCACTACTGCTCTCGTCGTTATGGAACTCAGAGTTATCTACTTTGACAGTTTGTTGCGTTTCTTTTACATAAATATCAAAGCTATGCGCACATGCGAATTTGCGGGTTTCCTGTTTGGATTTCGTGTGGTGTTTGTCAGTACCACTATACAGTGTATTGGCTGCGGTTTCCGAAAAGATATAATCCACTGAATCTCTACTCGATTTGTTGCTACTGCGACCGGAAGTAGACAAAGCGTTGCTGGATTTTCTTCCATGAACTTGCTTATTTACTGTATATTTTCTTTCAATGTTGAAGCCTTGACATCTAAAAGGTTCTTTGCTGCTACAAATAACTAAACCTCCGAAATGACAGCGGAAGTCCTCCAAACAAATCCAGAATTCATCGTGGTCTTTATGCGTTAAAGGTTTGTATTTCTCTGAAAACTCCATGTTTAATGATTTCCATGTCATTGTGTCCCTTAAAGTGGAGAAAGAATATAACATATACGAGATTATCAGAAAAAAACATTAAATACTGATCATTAAGAACTGGCCACTAAAGCATAAAACATTTAGAAATATTTATGTAATTTCCTAGCATGCTAATGTATTTTCTAAAAATGCCAAAATAAAAACAAAATTCAATAAAATGCAAGGCGAATCTTTTTAGATAAGCAATTATAGTGTTTCGTCTTTGTATAGGGTTGTGGGATTGCCCTGTCTCGCCGATTGTTTCACTTACCTCACTGTGTACCTCTCTATATAGGTACCTCTTTATATAGGCGAGGGAAGACGTCCGGTACAGAAAAGTACAATTGTTAAAAGCAACACAAATGTAGACTTACCCGTCAGCAAATTTTCCGTGCCATTTTGGTTCCTTCGGAAATAAACATTTCAATCGAACCATTTCTATTAATCGTCCATCTGTTGTAGGGAACTGCAAACAAAAATAGAGATAACCTTAGTTTAAATAAAATGTTTATATAGAACCATGTAAGTTTAACAATATTGGTGTTCAGCTGCATGGGCATTCATAGATTGGAACTGATAAAGAGGTGAAAACAAAACTAGCTCAAACTGAGAAAACAGTGTTTGAAAATTCCTTTCACCAGGTTGATGTGCGCTTCAAGGTTAGACCATATCCAATACACATCTGTTGCATCTGCTTTATACCCCAATAGGCTCTAAGAAAAGTATGTAAAGAAAAGTAAAGAAAAGTAAAGTAAGGTTATTAGGTGAGGGATCTGGTGAAACCATATAGAAGAGTGTGGAACAGCCTCTTTTCTAAAGAACTCTTAAAGAAACATTATTTCCAAGAGTGTAAGTAACACACTAAAAGTCCACCTTTAATTAGCAAAAATGCGTCAAAAAGGTTATTTGATCTTTCAAATTCTTTCTGGCTGTGTTTTAATAAATAACTTTGTCCTGAACAAATTCGCCAAAATTATTTAGTTTAACCCAGAGTAATTACACAGTAGATAGGTTTTAAAGACTCCTACGCTCTGGCACACATTCAAAACATAGAGGGCATAAGTTACCGATGTAAATATACTGCATGATATTTTGGTAGAGATTTGTAAATGGTGTGGAGGCTTTGAAATAGTTCCAAGTGTAATGCGTATTACATAAAGGTGTCTTCTTTCTATTTGTTTCCCTTGGATAGTTTTATTTCCCACTTCTTTGAATCCCATGAAATCGTTAATTAAAGAAATTATCTGTTTGAAATATGTGAAGTGATAACGGTGAATAAAACATAGAACTTCTACAAGTCCTTTGATAATTGGTGTAAAAACCGGGATCATACCCGGCATAACTAGGGTAATATAATGTGTGGAATTGGACCAAATCAAGCAGAAAACGGTAAATAAGAACTTATTTGATTGATTTTTTTATTATTAACTTATTAACTTATTCCCTGATTGATTGTTTCATTGATTAATTCATAGGCGTATTAATCGTTTGATTGATTGATTGCCTGAATGGCTGGATGGCTGGCCAACAAAGCGACCGACTGACTGTCTCTGCCGGCCTTTGTTGTAACAGCACAATCCTTTGCCCTTCATTTGTCTGTTTTAAGAACACCTGTTGACTTAATACAGTGGCATGCTGTATGATATGAATCAATCTATCAGGAAATGATTCTTAAAAACAGATCGAATCAAACTTGATCAGCTGAACTGGAATCTGTTCAAACTAAGAAAGCGTTATCCCAAAATAACGAAAATACTGTTAAACTTAATCAAGGCATAGAGATTGCTTCTATTTAACGCAGATCGTGGGCGTGAGCATCCTCTTGCCCTGGTGTTTTCTATGCCAACGAGGAGCAGGCAGCCGATATATTTTTGATGTGTTTGTATTGTCCTGTAAGTGACTTTTATCTGTCCTGTGATGTTTCGTCTTTTTAGGGGCAGTGGTTTTTTCGGATGCTTTCCGTACCCATTTGGCTTGCACGCCGTCGTGTAAGTGAAATAACCCGAACTACGGTGTTAAATTCAAATCAAACAAACAAACAATCTTTGTTCCACAGTCAGGGTTAGGCCTTTCGAAGCAGTATATGGTCTAAATTGCTCAATATAAATCAGATGAAGGAAAGAGAAAGGTTTATTTGCACATCAGTTTCTTACCTTTTTGACAAATAGTGATAGATTGGTACAAAAAGGCCAGTATTTTCAGGGGACTAAAACTTAGATTATTTGCTCAAATCTTCGCCAACTGCATGAATCTCCGCGCTCCTTCTCTTTCGGACCTTCAATTCTCATCATATAGTGCGGCTCATAGTTTGTAATGTTAATATTTTAAAAAGATGACGCTAAAATGGAGGTTTGCATCTTCTTTCTCCTTGTAAGAACGTTGTATATTTGTAAGGAATGCATTTGTATGCTAACTGGACGTATAATAAATAAATAAAGTGTATATTAGGTTCGTCTGTTTTTCCCTATGAGCTGTTAGCTATGCTGAAAACACAAATAATGACATAGAAATGTTGCGCGAAATGAATCAAGAAGTTGTTTTCCACACTGAGTTGTTCTTTGTCTCGAGATATACTCCCAACTGGTAAATGCCATTTAAACAATGATTTCACAGAAAAATAAAAATCAGCAAAACGCTCTGATTGTTTCATGCCCTCTTGCCTTTTCAGATCTTTTGGGACCTTCACAGTGCTGGTGACTGGTGTATTAACTAGATTGTGACTACGACACTGTACCCTTCCTACATTCTGCGTCATTTAACAAGAATATATTTAATGTTAACTTGAACATTACCTTTGTAGTAGCGGAGATGATGTGCAAATATTTATCTGATTTCACGCTACCCTTTTCTTCATATTCCTTCTGAAATCAATGAAAATAAAAAAGATATCGATTTTGACAATTTGAGAAAAAAAAAAAAAAACAACAACAACCAGCAACAAAATGGTAAATAAATTATTTTTATTGACGAACATATGGCAGGGGGATAGATGGATTATACTTTCTTAATGTGTTTGAAAACCAGGATATAAATATATTAAGAAGTCTAAATCCATATATTTAATTGGTCTGCTTGAAACCCTCTTAAGACACCGCGTCCACACATCCTGTGGACAAACATTTAGTTGAATATAATTGCTAAGTTATTCATACTAGATTTGCAATTGAAATTCCAAACAATTGACCATTATTTGTGGACAAAATTTTTTTTCGGCTTTGTTGGTAGACATATGGACAAAATTTTCAGCAACATTTTGTTGATTGCAATTGAACCCTTATCTAATTTGTACCATAAAGTCGTGTTGTAACATTTACAGAAGTTGTAAAATCCACTATGTTCTACTTAGGAGCCATGCCACGGAATGTTATTCTGTTTGAGCAGGCGCTGTGTTGTCACCAGCCACTTAAAACGGTCATAAAACCTTAGTTCTCACTCCATACCATATGACATGCGTGCCCAACCTTGGGTCTATTAACTAGAAGTATGCAACTGCCATATAGACCAGCTCACCGACATTGCGGACCGAGCCCCCTGTTCTAACGTTTCTTACGACGTAGAACACAAGAAAATTCAGAAGACGCAACTTTAAAAATGATTAATTATTGGAAACTTCTGTCGTTCCTTGATTATAATGATGCTTTTCGTAGCCACACGCACTTACGCAGTGCAATAATTATGTGTGTTTGAAATAGACCATACACGGCAACTAAATCGACAATATTAAGCCAGTCGTCTGAACTCAAACCATTGCTATACACAATGGCTGATCAGAGACGAAATTTTCCAGAGTTCCTCATAAACTAAATAGACACGTGTGTGAAACATGACGTCACTGTTTCTTGCTTGTCTATAATGCCACGGCCGTTACTGTACGGCAGTTGCTAACTTCTACTTAATAAAATTCTGGTAGTACCGTAGAAAGAGATGGATTTTGTTAAAGAGAGACCATAAGGTATTCCACTTGTGCGCCCCCCTCCTAGCATGTCTCAGAAAATGTACATATTAGAAACCTTGGCTGGCGGCCTCCAAGATTTTGAGGCCATAGTTTTCAGCCTGATAAGTATATATGTAAATCTGTCACTGGAAGTTACTCTAATCTTACCTGAGAATTTATGTCATCAAATTCAAACCCTGTTGGTGTCAGTCTTTTCTCGCTCCGCCAGCACACCATAAATGATCGATTTACACTGGATTTGTAGAGAATGTGGAATAGGTTTTCTGGCGGATTAACGTCCGGGGTGTAGTATTCACAAATAGCACCGGTCAAATCAGTGAGCGCGTCTAAGGACTTTCCCACTTCGATGGCTTCGTAAGTCTTACAGCATCTAGTTGATAACAGTAAAAGGTTTATTGGCCGTTGTCACTTGATTGAAGCATGGCAATGAACGGAGCTGTTTGTTTTTATTTTTCCTAATATAGCGACAATACATAACTTATATGGCTTCAATGAAATGGGCTTTGACAACATAATGAGAACAAACCACACTCCAAGAAATCTATTGTTCAAATATTAACAATATTAAGTGACACTTATAAAATGTAAACTTAATTATTTTACATTTATTTTTCTTTCAATGGAAAAATAAAAGGATGGAATTTGGCTACATGTTGATTAACTTTAAGAAATGCTTCAGCAGCTTCATTAAATACGGGCCCTGGTCTCGACACTGTTTTCCATCACATTTAATTTGTGAACAGTGTAGAATGGACAGTGCGCGAAATACCATTCGGTATGACGTCACACCAAAATCAAACAGAAAAACAACCCGTCGTTGACTTCACATTAATGTTATTTAAAGTCTTGTTGGACCTCTTGGGCTCAAAATGATTCAAATTTTGTTTTTATCGGTTTGATTAAAAATTGTGAATTCAAAATATATGTAGTTGCAAAAATAGTTTGGAATTTTAATTACAAACAGTTAAATTGGAACCTATGATTGAGTTTTAAAACTCGCTAAGTCTGGCACTACATTAACCAAGGCGTATTTCTAAAAGCACTATTCACGTTAGAAACTTCAAATTGGTACCATTGTAAAGACCACATTGCGATCTAGTAATCGTTGCCTCATTTTTTAGAAGTCCGTCCTTGATTTTTTTAATATTTCTTAAAAGTTGCATTTTACATTTTTAAAAGATTTTCCAAGATGGGATAAGCGAAAAAATCACTGGAATCATTCTACTTATTTTTTTTTAATGAGGCACTGTTTACTTCATCAGGAAATATTCTACTGGGTCAACATATTTCATAAGTCTTATCTTTATTGCACTTTGAGAAATAAACCATGATAAACGCAGTCTATTTTTTTCTGTTGACATTTACTCATTTTACAATATTTTTAGAAATAATGATTGGATTTTCATCACATTCACATATCTGTAATCCAGGGTATTCAAGTTTTCAATATACATGTATATGTTTAGGAACACAATTTTAACACAAATAACCCAAAGTTAATTTGGATATGATATTTCTAACTCATTTCGGGCCATTTTATAATATGAAGAACAAAAAAAAAAATCTTGATAGAATTTCAACATGTCAAACTTACAAATATCGTATGACATTTTGTGAAAGTGGCCCTTGCCAATTAGCAAAGGTTTGTGAAAGTGGCCCTTGCCAATTAGCAAAGGTTTCGGTTGCCAAGCTTTAGACATTAGCTTTTTTTTTATTTTGGATGGTTATGTCGAACGTAGAGTACAACATGATTGACCGATAAATAAAAGTCCCCCAAACAACTCACTTGGCATAGGCTTTCTCTATGAGAGGTGCCCAGAATTCGGGTGGACTCCCCAATGAAGGACAGAATGCTAGTTCTCCATTTAGAACTGGGATATAATCATCCACCACAGCTTCTATCCATTCTCCAAAACGCCAAAGATTAAAGCGAAAAGCACCTAAAAAGTCAACCAAAGTAATATTATGTCTTGAATATGCAATTTTTCTGGATTGGTTTGTGAATGATTTATTATTTTATCATAATGTGGCCAGCGTGTTTTTAAAAAAGCAAAAATTGCAACCATGGACATAACACACAAGAATTTCAAGATACAAAACACATCAAGTCCGAGATGGAAAATTAACAATTTTGAACGCCGCAAGAGATCTGTCGAATTTTGCTCCTCAAACCTAAGCCCTCTAACCAGAAAGCCGGGTACTCTACAACACGGCACCGTTTCATTGCGACAGCGCCGCGTCACTCCCACGACATCGCCACAGAATTTGAGGACATGCAACGGCATCCGACGACGCTTCGCGATTCTACCCTACACGTGACCTTCCAACTGGACTCGATGTCGAACCAGTGACTAACCCGCACCAGTGCTCTGCAAGACTTACATTGCATTAGACCATGGCCCTAATGGGTTTATCTTGCATGTTTTAAGGCTAGTTGTTGATGATAGATAGCAAAACCAGCGTACGTTCTGGTCAAAGGCCGAAATAGTTTAAACTAAAAATGACCATATACTATTACATCACACTAGGAAACGATCAGAACAGGGAAGGGCGTATTCCGGAAACACTGGAAATGGTAATTAAAGTACGTACCAACATAATCCCCTTCAAACGTCTGTTCCAAGCTTCGATAACCAGGAATAAGACGTTCCATGTATTTAACTGAGAGGGACGCTATCACCATGGCACCCTTGAACCACGCCTTCTGTCGCCAATGGCTACATGGGAAATCGACTACACATGCCCCTCCTACTCCAATCAGCACTGCTTCTGGACAAATTTGCTGAAAGTACATAAATAACAAAAATAGTTATGTCAAAGTCATATATAACGACATATTGCATTATTATGACCCTCGGACTTAAGACAGCTTGTTGAAAATGTAGTCTCTACTAGGCACTGGGGGAAGATTAACTTTCCAACTTTATCTAGACTACGCAATTTAGACTTAGCTAATGCCAATTGTGGGTCAGATACAGCTGTTCAATAGTAATATACCATTGACCATTACATGAATCACCGATCAATAAATCACCTGTTTGCATCAGGAAGATGAAACAATGCATGGACCTAATAAGGTAAAATCATCAACCTATAAATTTGTCAAAGATATCTCAGTTTTGTATTGGGTTCGGTCTTTAACTTCAAGCTACACGGTACTAAATGGACACTTGAAAATAGTAAGGAATTCCAGTTAACATTATCAACTCGAAGATGTCCCTGGCTATTTTTCAATGGATCAAAACAACCATAGACATGACAATAAATGTGCTCAGGCTGTCATATTTAAGTTTACAATAATATGATAGGTGTATGGTATGCAACACAGTAATATGATTTAGATACTGATTCATAATTCCCTACAAATGACGATGTAATTCATCCGTTAGTTGCAAATTATACCAGAAGTCACCCAGAACAATAGTGAACAAACTATATAGTTGATATTTTCTTTAAACAATGACCCAAAGACCATACAATATTTTAAAAAAATAAGCTTTCAATATTTTACGTCTTTCTTTCGTCTATTCGATTGTTTCGATTCTGCTTTCTTAGCTTTTTCAGATTTAACCTACACACTTTCAAGTTCAAATAATTCTATATGGAGTTAGACCTCTGTTATCGAGAAGGGCTCATATATATATAGTGGCCTAGTGGGTAGCCTATTCACAGGAAATACGCTGTTAAAATGCATTAACCAAACACTACTTTTACTTGTAAAGCACTAAAAACGTTCATTTTGTTCACCGGTATTTTTTTCTGAAAATTATTTATTAGTTTTCAATTAACACAGCAGCATCATATTTCATTTCGGACATGACCTTAGCATAAACTATCATGTCGAAACCAGAAGAACATAGGAAGCAGAAAATAATTGCATGCCAAATGGGATTATATTAAAAGCGGAAACATTCCGTAAAGTAAAAAATTAATTACATAGAACAGCAATTAGAACGACATTGAAGCGCTCGAATATTGGCTGATACATTTGGTTTACAGCCTACCTGGACATAAAAGCAGGACAGGAAGGTCTGAATTGCGTATATAATGGGCTTTATTGTGCAGAATGGAAATCAAATTACGTCTTTTCCAGAAGTACTTAAGAAAATCCAATTACATTTTATTGTCACCTATAGGCCTATATTTCCAGCAACCGTATGATGTGTTCACACGCATTCCTCCTCCGCTACGATTGATACCTGTATCAGTCCACCTGCACATTCGGTCATTAATTTAAGTATTATATCCACCGATGAACGCAGCAAGGTATTAATTAGATATATCTCTTAACTTCATTAAACCGCCATTTTGTTTAACTTTGACTTACGTTCTCGAGGACATTCCCCTTATGATACTAATGAGTATTTTTATTCTGCCTTATTTACTGCTGTGGAAAACCTAGATAAACCAGCGTCACGTGATTGCACCATATACACCGGGAACATAGTCGCTATAGAGATGTAACCTTGCTAAGGAGACTAAGCGGCATAATACAGGTGCAATATCCCCAGGGAATAGCATAAACACATCTATATGTTTTTAATTGTCCTTTGTCTTGTATTGTGAAGATCTTAATTCTACAGGGCTTCATATAAATCTACCTTTCATTCATTCTTAATGCGGAATTTAGCTACAGAAGGGACTCAATATTAGGCATCATTTAACACATCGTTTAAACAACAATAGATTTTAAACTCTATTTCTACTGTTTAATTATAATATAAAATAAATAGGGGTCGTTATAATTCACGTAACAACGACAAGAGCTAGTATGAATACTGATGTTGTCATGTTTAGTTTATGGGGTGTGGCGTAAATCAGTAATCTTCTATTTTGTTTGTTCGTTTGATTGGGGTTTAACGTCGTACTCAAGGGTATTTCACTTATAGGCCTATGACTACGTGCCAGCCCAGTGGGTGAAGGAAACCACCCCCGTCAGCACTGTCAACAAACAAGGGCAGGACGGGACATATACAGGTCGACAACAAATCAGCAATCTTGTCAGTTATTATGTTTAGTTAATTTGGGTATGGCGTAAATCACTTATCTTTTAGGTATCATTTTTAGCTCATGGGATGTGGCGTAAATCAGTAATCTTGTTAGTTATCATGTTTAGTTAATTTGGGTATAGCGTAAATCGCTAATGTTTTAGTTATCTTGTTAAGTTCATGGGGTGTGGCGTAAATCATTAATCTTGTACATTATTGCCATCAGATCAAATGAGTGTGATATTAATCAAGATATATTTAAGCGTAATTATCATCCAAAATTTCCATTGCATTGCTAGCTTACGCGGTATTAAGTATTTCTGCAAGCTTTTGTGGTGGTCATTCTGATTTCTGATTTGACCTTAATTTCAAAATTCTTACGCAACTTCTCAGACAATACATCACACAATGCAAGACCGTCGTACAATTAATGAGCCTGTC
Source organism: Mopalia ciliata (assembly GCA_034783835.1). Classification (NCBI taxonomy): domain Eukaryota; kingdom Metazoa; phylum Mollusca; class Polyplacophora; order Chitonida; family Mopaliidae; genus Mopalia; species Mopalia ciliata. Next base: position 6,667 of record JAVFBW010113747.1, on the reverse strand, counting down.
ATGTTTGATGTTAAAAGAGAACCTTTTGCGTCATTAAAATCCACGACTAGTCATCTATAGATAAACTAAATGTATTGCAAAGGCTAGGTGATTTATATTCTCAGCTATAAGCATCCATGTGAGAAATGTAAAACTAAAACACGTAATTAATCACAGTCAGCGATGCTTCAAAGGAAACTGGTTTCAAAAAATCATATCCTTGTATATAGAGCAGAAGTAGAAAGAGGTAATGGATACATTGCTTATTATAGCGTAGTGTCAAAGTTCCGCATCGGTATTAAATAAGCCTAACCTGAATGCTCAACCTTAGCCTAACACAATTAAATTAAAACATATTACCTAACCCTGAACATAACCATAGGCCTGACACTTAAATTATATCATATCTTACAGACTTGCCTCTCCAGGCTTTTACACAAATCCTAGACGTCTGCCAGGTATTTACAGATCCTGATTGATCTCGTTAACAACAAAAACGTCGAATGGGATATGAACCGTAATATGTTATAGAAAGATCAATGACAAATTGCATAAAGTGATTCGGTCAAAATACATATCTCCTAGACGATTGCTCGTATTTATTTAAAACAAACTTAGAGATAACAGACATTGGAATGGGTACCGGTACGAAAGAGTATGCGAAAAAAAGAAATCGTGTTTTTCTGATCAAACAAAAGTACCATACTCTGGATGTCTCATTACATTAAAATGTTACAACTAGAATCCTTTGTTAAATTTAGTAACATGACAGATACGTGCTAAAGTCAACGTGATTTAATGAGGATATCTACCTTCATGACCATAAAAGGTTTTCAAGGAATGATTGAATCAAAGAAGCAAAACAAATTAAAGTGTCTCTGAAATGAAAATGAAAACAATAAGAATGTTTCCTTAAATCGAGATGAACCAATAAGAATGTTGCGATCAATCAAATTGAGTCAACTAGAATGTTTGATTAAATTCATCTTAACGAATTGAAATGTATCGTTCAATTAACTTGAAGCAATTAGACGGACTCTTTCAATGAAAATGAACCAATCAGGAGGTCTCATTAAACCAAATTGAACCAATGAAGATGTCTCATAACATCAAACCGGACCATTCGGATTATGTAGTCAAATTTATATGCAGCAATTAAGATGTTTCATCAAATCAAAATGGAGCAGTTTAGATGATCCATTTGATGCCGAATAAATATTTATAATTGCTGAATCAATCCAAGATTGAACAAAAAGGTCATCTTATGGAATAAAAAAACGCAATTAGAATATCTGACTAAAGCAATAAGACATGTGGAACAATGAAACACCTCTTCAAATCAAAAAGAATGACTAGAATGGTTGATTAAACAAAGGTGAAACAAATAAAATGTTTAGTTACATTAAATAGGAACATCAATAATTTCTGATCCACCCAAATTAGTAAAATTGGGATATTAATGACTACTTCAAAGATGACTAAATGTTTTATATGATTTTCTTTTAAAATATATGTTTGAAATCGTTGCTTAGAACGTAATGCAATATAACACGACATATCTCCTCTTGTAATTAAAAACAAATAGATCAAGGCTACTTTTATAAAATCTTCACGTACTAATACATCTGTGCGTGCTTAATCTACCCATAGTCTCATTTCACAGCACTCACCAGACAGGAAAATGTCCGGAGAAAAGAAATAAATTGCTGTCCTTCGATACATGCCAATGTTCACACGGTTGACATTTCAGTCTGGTCACCGGGGGCTTTAGCCGGAAAGAAGCAAATTATGAGTCCGCTGACATCGCATTTTGTAACAGACAAATACGCCGCCTTGGGGTACATCTTGAACATTACAAAGTAGGTTATTAGCGATTCCCCTCCAGAGTGTAATATGAAAGTTTCGTAGGAAGATAGAGGAATTCTTAGGTTTCGAGTAACGTAGATAATTGTCTGCCTATGGCAATGACAGAATTTAATCGAGAAATCTATCGCCTAGATATGTAATGCGTACAAGAAAAGGAGAAACTGAAATTGAAATAATTTCATCGACCAGATAATTTAACCAGGATGTTATAGTACGCGGCTTTCTTTCGTAGCATACAGGCTGGTTGGAGGGAGCTTCCTGTTGCCCTGGTACTTAAAAAGCTTAAGAGGATCAGGAAGCCGATATGTTTCTGATGTGATTGTGTTGTCCTGTGAACGTCGTGCATTTGTCCCGTGACGTCTTTGCTTGTTGACTGACGAGAAGAGTGACTGAGGCGAATGTGGTGAGGTTGGTGACTCTCACGAGAAGACTCAGTGAGGTGAATGTTGTGAGGATGGTGACTGTGATGAGAAGAGTGACTGAGGTGAATATTGTGAGAATGATAACTGTGGTGAGAAGAGTAACTGAGGCGAATGTTGTGAGTATGGTGACTGTGATGAGACGATTGATTGAGGTGAATTTTGTGAGAATGGTGACTGGTGAGAAGAGTGACTGAGGTGAGAAGAGTGACTGAGGTGATTGTTGTGAGGATGCTGACTGTGATGAGAAGATTGATTGAGGGGAATGTTGCGAGGATGGTGACGGAGATGAGACGAGTGACTAAGGTGAATGTTGTGAGGAAAGTGACTGTGATGAGAAGAGTGACAGAGGGGAATGTTGTGAGGATGTTGACTGTGGTGAAAAGAGTGACTGAGGTGAATATTGTGAGAAGGGTGACTGTGGTGAAAAGAGTGACTAAGGTGAATATTGTGAGAAGGGTGACTATGGTGAAAAGAGTTACTGAGGTGAATATTGTGAGAAGGGTGACTGTGATGAAAAGAGTGACTAAGGTGAATATTGTTAGAAGTGTGACTGTGGTGAAAAGAGTGACTGAGGTGAATATTGTGAGAAGTGTGACTGTGGTGAAAAGAGTGACTAAGGTGAATATTGTGAGAAGGGTGGCTGTGGTGAAAAGAGTGACTGAGGTGAATATTGTGAGAAGGGTGACTGTGGTGAAAAGAGTGACTGTTGTCAGTTTTGTGAGATTTGCGAGGATGATAACTGTGATGAGAAGAGTGACTGAGTTAAATGTTGCGAGGATGGTGGCTGTGATGAGAAGAGTGACTGGGGTGAATGTTGCGAGGAAAAGGGAATGTGGTGAGAAGAGTGATTGAGGTGAATGTTGCGAGGAAAGGGGACTGTGGTGAGAAGAGGGATTGAGGTGAATGTTAGCTTGTTTGTTTGTTTGTTTGATTGGGGTTTAACGCCATACTTATGCTTGTTTTTTCACATAACAGCCTGTCAGCCCAATGCATGAAGCAAAACACCCTTAATACTGGCAACAATCAAAGACAAGACAGGCCAACAATCAGAGGATAAAAAACAACAACATGATAAACAGATTGGTTGCCCTTTAGCTCCGAGAGCATCAGTGTAGCTGGTAGCTCCCTAAGAGAGTTGTGACATGACGTAGTCAGTTATATAGTTAATTATAATCACTCCCTAAATCTCTCTGGGAAATTGACAATAACCGAGGCAGTAATCAATCGCAAAATACAGATTATTAGGACAGCATCGGGATAAACCTGCACTACAAGACATTAAACAAACATGACAGACATCCTTATCCCCGTTAGCCTACAGCCTAGGCTACAGGCTACCCAATAACAGAGGCTACAAAGGTGCCAATAACTCGCTAAAACGTATACAGTTTATTATCGCATACACACATTCGTTATTGACTCAGTATATACACAAACATATTTAATAGAAAACCAGTCCGCCGTTTAATAAATAAAGCATTCAATTAATTAATCGATTGAATGGTTGGCTGGTTGGTTGCCTGCTTCCTTGCTTGATTGTTTGACTGGTAAAAAATATAGCATGGCTGATTGATCTTTGATTGGTTGATTGATTAAATGATTTATTGGTTGATCGATTCATTAATTAAAAAATTATTGATCGACTGAAAGGCGTATAAATCAACCAGACACCAACCAGACAATCAGTCTAGAATGTTAAATTTCATCCATGTACGATCATAGCCTTATCATCCAACTAACATTTCCTGTAACAAGGCCATGTCATATAAGGCTAGTTAAAGTTGTCCCTTAACTTAGTCTATTAAGAAGCTTGACAAATGTTTGAACACTTAAATCTAACGTTTCCATTAAAACATACACCATTACATCCACAGCCAGATTTCAATAGAGATACCCATATAATTAAACGATGACATCTTTCAGTGCTACAAAAAAACAGTCAGAAAAAAAAATCGATATCGTTTAACCGCGATTCTCCGGGAAGCATTGGTGCGATTCCTTAAATGTGTGTACCTTATATCAACAGACGATTAAACACAAAATCAAACTTTCCTATCCTAGGACACAACGACATAAAAGCTTTGGAGAACCCGAGAAAGACTAAATACAGCCACATGTTTACATTCCATCTCTAAATCCTAAGGCATTTCAGATCTTGTCTGTATTTTTCGAACCGTAAAATGTTGTTTTGTGATTAAAATTATTATAATCAATAATATTATTATAAGTTATCATAAATGCACAAGTACATTTAACAAAGCAGGCCCATCACTGTCGTTGTTTGTGACCAGGATCCAATATGATCTAGCGCCATCTCTTACACACCTCGAGAACAAACCCAGACAGATCTCTCAAACACATGGCGGTCATGGTTTCTGTTTGACGTCGAGGCTTCATGCTAAAGCATATGTCGAACTATTTTATTTGCTGAACTCAGACACAATGTAGCTAAGGAACATCTTAATCGGGAGTTAAATTTTGTAAGCACTTAGTACTGATGGAGCAAAAGGTCTTCAGGGGGCCTTTGATATATAACTTGCGTTTCTCCTGGTTCGAAGGAAATCTGGCATGACCAGATATGGTTCATAATTTCTATTCAATCTCAATTTGGGTGCTACGAAATGAAATTAAAGTATGAACAACAAGAAAAATCTTACCAAATGTTGGGCATGACATGCAGTCATGTTAGTAAGGCAAGGGGACTTGTATATACTTTAGTAGTAAGAAAATTACAAACGAAACCACCGTTCAGTAATGGCTAATTGCGATGAACAATTTACATATGTTTGAGTACATATGAGGAACCCTACGGATGGCCTCAATTTGTTAGATTTTGCGAGTCTGAAATATAGAGCTAGAGAGACGAACGTCCGGGCTCTTCACTCGATATATTTGTGGGAAAACAGTTTTAAAAACTAATATAGGACCAGAGGGATTATTATTAGCGAAATATTCAAACTGGAAAAAAGTTTGATCATACATCAGAAGTTTGCGAAGATATCAGTCCTAGATGAGCAATGTTAACGGGACATCTTGCTTGCATGACACCTATCTTCCAAATCTGACATTAGTCTCGCGTGAACCAGACTCTTCCCGTGTTAACTTCGACCATAGAACGAGAGTCTGGTAGCATTGCAGACAATACATTTAAAAAACAACATTCTCTTTGTACAGTTGATTTTCTTATAAGTCAACTTGAAAAAAAATTGATGTTGGAAATATTTTTTAAAAATGACGCCAATCAAATTTGGGAAAACTGGGCAATTTAATGTTTGGCCAGATTATCCAGCTGTGGTCAAAGTTAAGGTGAGAAGAGTCTGCTTCGCGGTAGACTAGCGCCGAGCGAGCCCTTTGTACAGAATGGAAGTGCAAAAAGGTTTCCGGTTATAATGCGCATGTGCAATGATCTAATACGTTGGAAATTTTGAAATGGAGATGTGTTTTAGACAGACTTTCTCTGGATCCATCTCTGTGTGTTGCTTATAGTGACAGATTCTGTTTGGACTGAAAGCTTGGTTTACGGAAGGGCATGTCTCTTTGTTTTAAATTAATGGCTAAAAGCTAGTTTAAAATGGGTTTTTTCTGTTTAGGCAACATATATGACGGTGAGTCTAACACAGAGGTGTCTGTGAGAGACGCAATATGACAACTATTTTCACGGGAGAATTCTTATTCCGTTTTTACATTGCCATGCGCAATGAGAAAAACTGGAGAAAATGGTGAAATCAAAAATGTGTTATTTCGGACTAGTGAGGGCAGCTGAGTTAAATAATCACGAAAACATCTCGGACATTACTGTTACCGAAACCTCATTTAAGCAAACACCTGTGGAAATGATTTTAAGAGTTCGAATGGGCGCTTCTTTTTAAGGTTTTATAATACGACAGGTATATAAATGGTCGGCATTTACTGCTCGCGATAAGGTTCCTGTCTCTGGGGGTTGATGGCTCAATCCCCGCACACGTGTCTGAACTACAATCAGTAAATAGCAACGAAAGTACTATCCCAAAAATATCAAAATTACGGTAGATATCATTCTTAAGGACACGAAAAATCCTGTTTTTGCTATGAATTTCCGAGCGGTGTAAGAATCTGTTAAGACAAGTAAGCAATGTTTGTACCTAAATTAAATCCGTCTTAATTTCTGTTTCATGGACATCCGCTAAGTCGTCTAAGGGGTCGGCATTTACTGCTGGTAATTTGGTGTCATCTTGAGAGAACCGGAAATGCAAATCTAGACAATCGCCAACTGCTAAGTTTAAACCTTTTGTTTTCCGGTATCTATCCGCTACTACAGTTTGTTCCCTCCCTCCCTCCCTCCCTTTCCTTCCTTCCTTCCTTCCTTCCTTCCTTCCTTCCTTCCTTCCTGCCTTCCTTCATTCCTTCATTCCTTCATTCCT
>JAVFBW010113746.1:0-35607 GCA_034783835.1 Mopalia ciliata | reverse complement strand
TGTATAGAATACAAAGTCTCACTAAAAGAGAAAATGTTTAGATGCCTGTATAGAATACAAAGTCTCACTAAAAGAGAAAATGTTTAGATGCCTGTATAGAATACAAAGTCTCACTAAAAGAGAAAATGTTTAGATGCCTGTATAGAATACAAAGTCTCACTAAAAGAGAAAATGTTTAGATGCCTGTATAGAATACAAAGTCTCACTAAAAGAGAGAATGGTTTGATGCCTGCATAGAATGCAAAGTCTCACGAAAAAAGAGAATGTTCTGATGCCGGTATAGAATGCAGTCTCGCTAAAAGAGAGAATGGTTTGATGCCTGTATAGAATGCAGTCTCACTAAAAGAGGGAATGTTTTGATGCCTGTATAGAATGCAAAGTCTCAATAAAAAAGAGAATGGTCTGATGCCTGTATAGTATGCAAGGTCTCACTAAAAGAGAGAATGTTTTGACGGCTGTATAGAATACAAAGAAGACGTTTCTATCATGAATAGTTTTCAATATATACACCATGACAAATGTAGGGTCTGTTTAAAACACATCTGGTTCATTTTTAGTCCAAGGGGTCCAGAAAGACCTTAATTGCAACACGAAACTTTCTGGAAGATAACCACGCTAATGTGCCCCCCGCCAAGAACAGAATTAACTCCACAGTGGCTGTTCTGCTGTCGACAAATGTTTTAGTACACCAGAGTAGTCCCCCCTAAACAAGAAGCCGTTTATTCATGAGCTTATCGTCGTCGCCTCCTGTTACATTCAGTATGTTTTGTACCCAACACAGATCTAACGTTTTATTAACAGTAGCCGACCTGTATAACTGCAATTATGTTTCTAGTTTTAGCGTTCTCAAATTCCTAATTTGTATCAAATTGTAAAATGATATTCACCAACAGTGGAAATGAAAACAATTTTAGATCGCAATGAATGACAAAATGTGTCTTAAAATGACGTACACATAGCATTGCTGTCACAATATTGTTTAGTATAATCTTATCACGATATAAAGTGTATCTATAGGACTTGAACATAACTCTATATCAATCATGTATATGATTGAGTCACACGATGTGGCTCCAGCCATCGCGGGGGTAGTTATTACAAGGTTATCTCTCGGTTATCCACATAACTATGCAAGGACAGTATATGCAGTGGAATATATATATAGGCGAAATACCATAGAGTACGACGTTAAACCCCAATCAATTAAGCAAAGAAACATTAGTACCACAAGTCTTCTTGATTCCAGGCAAAACCCCTTATCTATTATATTGTTGTTTTTTTTTGTGAATTATTTTATAATGATGGAAATATGCTGGTGCAATTTCAGTTGATTAAGGTAAGGTACACGAGTTAACCTATACATTACATTTTACTTCACCAAACATCTCTTTTGTTCTGAATGAGCAAGGCAATCGAATAACTTATACCGAATGAAATACGTAGTATTAAAACCACATCTCTGATTAAAACAAGAGGGGGAAAAATCTTCACAAAACATTTCCATCTGTTGAATATATTAAACTGTGTCCTTTGTAAGCAACATCAGGGTATTGTCAATCGGTTATGCATATTTTAATTGTCGTTTAACTCGGGTCTCCGATATAAATCTGCCTAATGTACCACACCTCTTAACGTCACATTTGATATCGGATTGTTTAATGACTTACTTTGACTCCTATCTTTGAAAAAAATACTTTATATGTATAAAATGAAATGCTGTTTAAAGAAAAATCAATAATCCACGTTTTTGAAATCATAGTTATAGTAAATCGCAAAACAAATGCGGAACAGTTTTGGCTTATATTGTTATAATAATTGAAAAATTATATTGTCTGAATAACTGTTGATAGGATCCTACCATGCCTAGTGTGAGCACCTGAAATCGCCAGACAAATATTTGCTTATCAGGAACAATTATTATTTTTCTCAGATTTAAACCTGACGAAGATAATATGCGAGTATTACGTTAAATAAATATTTGTTGAGTGAATGGTGGGAGAGGTAATCCGGGCGGCGCATGGCTCTGTATTCTCAGATCAATTTAAATACTCTCCGTTCTACGGCAATAATAATTCTGTGCAAATTTCACTTTACTTTATAAAAGAAAACAAGGCATCTATAAACAAAAGCCATTTTGAAGGGTATTTTACAACATTATATATTTCTATGTATTAATATAAAATATTGGCCTGTCCTTAAAAAACTCACAGATTTCAAAGTCCTATCGATTATATACCGTGATTGCACTACATAGTCAGTTAACGAGCAGACGTTCCGTTAAAACCTTGTGTATTCGTATGATAAAACTGGTAGAAATTGATCGATGGATTGGCGTGCTTTGCAAACATTTGTAGGCTACCTGTATGAAGCTAAAGCCTGTCCTGGCGTCCACATTCCTGTGTTTCTGACAGTGTGGAAAACCCCGCCATCATCAGTGGTCAGTTGTCTTTACTACCTCGACAATTATTCTACACCATGGCGATATAAGATAGATTGATCTTTGAGAGGTCCTACTAAAGTGTTGTCAAGCACTTAACTAAGCAGTCTAGCCCTAAGTTAAACTAAGTTTACTAATGCTTCCTTGGGGAAGGATAGTTATGAACGCTCAAGAGCTAAACAAACATGCCGTCTGCAATGATTTCCGTCCTCCACGTTCCACCTTGCAGTGACACTTAGTAAAACTGTCATCAACAGAGACGATGTCAAATAATAGCAGGTAATATCGCAACAAACTAACCAGAGTCAAGTCTAAATCGTCTTAGCAACACTAGTAAATACGTCATTGATGAATTGCCTGATTACACAAGGCTGTAGTTTTAAAGCACATTGTAAAACAGGGCGCTGCATTATTACCAGCGTCGATAGTCACGTGATCAAAGAACACTGTGTGGTGATCAAAGATTTGTACATGGACAAATGCGATTAATATCGTGATAACAAATTAAAACAGTTGTATAGAAGTATATGCTGCATGATAACCGTCTTGTACACTGAAGAGATAAAAATGAAAGGATTTTGTGTTCATTAAAATTTATTTGTTTGTTAATTGATCTTTCATAGATTTCAATGTACTATTATTAATCTCTTTCTTGTCTTTTATATAATGTTACACACATTTAAACTGACTGACGGACTTTGTAGTCCGTTAATCATTCAGTCAATCCATTACTCGATTTTTTTATTCATTTAGTATCAAGTATTCAAACCATTCATGGCTTAATTCGTTCATGTGAAAAGTAGTTTAGTGACTTTATTTATCCATTGGACAAATGGCAAAGTCAAAATTTGTTTGAATCAATAGATAAAGATCAATGGATAATTATTTCACTAATCAACATAACCGTACCCCCATACAAATGGCTTATTTGTGGATTTCTCACGCTCTCCACCAATACATCCCTATTTGCTGCATCGCCTTGTTTGTGTCTATTTTTATATGAAATATTATCGGCACAGTTTTTGTTTTCAAAACCCCTAGGTAACACGAACCGTAAGCCACATACCCCAACAACCCAGATGTTGGGTTAAATTTTTGGTGATAATTAGTCAGGTTTTATTCTAAGGGATAAATATGAGCAGATATTCCAAGCGAAACGTTTGATATGACCAAATATATCATATGGTCAGTTATTGATTTGGATCCCTCTGGCTGAGGAGAGTTTGTTTGAAGAGTAGCAATTTTGTCTTTATGTATCACTGGAGGAAAATGAACTTTCCAACATTATGAAAATGCTTAACATCTTGGCTGTGCCAGTGAAAAATATTGTTGGAATACACGTACTGTCGTCATAGGAGTGAAATACCCGTATGCTCGGCGTAAAACACCAAACAATTAATCAATTTATTGACTGGAAGAAATCGGAATAATCGTTTTTGTCTCATAGTTTCGATGCCTGAAAGGTCTTTCAAATGAAGTAACAGTTGAGACGAGAGTGTTATCGTTCTTCCATCGTTACTCGCGTACTAACTGAACGATTACAGAAGGAATAATGATCTTCACTGAATCAAAACCAGCATTGATAATTGAATGCGTATATTAATATATTCACAAAGATGAGATTATATATGTTATGATCTGTCCACTGTCGAGATAAGTTCCCCGGATCAAACCTATGGGAGAAGAGCAGACGAACGCCACATTATTGGAGCAGCAAAACCGTCAAGCCTTCGTGCAATACAGCCACGCCTTTCGCTTAGTTACTGAAGTTATCTCCATTTCTGGTTTTCACGGACGTCCTTTAGCACGGCGAGGTTCTTTTAGCAGTATATACCATTCACGTCAATGATTAAGAGACAACCTCAAATGGGTAAACAAAAGATAATTAATGTATGAAACACGGGTAGTTATTTTCATATTTTCCTGGCCAGACTCGCGGAATAAATGAAAACTTTCAACCGAGGTCTACTAATTTATTGACAGGGTTACGAATATGAGATTCTGAACAACCCAAAATGGTATGTTTTGTAATAAATTAATAAGAAATCAATATTTATTTTAACTTTCCTAGAGAAGGATTCACAACGGAAATGAGGATTGATAGGCAAAATCGATATACATCCGGGTCAATGAAGCTGTTTATTAGAGAGATAAGAGCCCGCGAAAGAGAATGCAAGTGAGGTTTAAATTTAATATGGCTTTTCTTTAATTTTCAGAAAAGTAAACAATGACTAGATTGATCTCGAGTCAAACTCTAACAATAAGTCATGGCTTTTAAGAAAACATAATTAAGACTTTTGGATTTTTCGAACAGTGTCTTGACGTACACAAGCGCCAAAGCTTTCTGAACGTTGAACTAAATCGAAGGTACCCAAACAGACGGAAAAGATAGTTGAAATGGTATATCCTCCGAAATGATTCCATTACACAAACACGTTGGTGCACAGGTACAAAAGCTTCATTGCTGTAACTGATATGAGATGTGACGGCATTCCATTAAAAATATCGTACTCCTCTGTGGTGATATTCTGTTAAAAACCTACATGTTTCGTCGACAGGCAAATTACAACTGTATAAATGAACCGGGACTATGTTATGATTGATTGATTTATTGATTGGTGTTTAACGCCGTGCTGATAACTATTTCACTTATTTGACGGCGGTGTATTCCAAATATAACGACCAAGATATGATGTGTGTTCATAATGTTGGGAAGTTAATCTTCCTTCAGTGCTAAGTAAAGACCAAACTGCCTTTAGCCCTAGGGTGATTATACAATGATGTCATACAGCTGTACATCAATGAAATTCTTTTCGAACTTACAAAAAATAGTAATTATTCTAAAAATCGACAAAAATGTCCGTGTTACTTTGTCCCAAATGGCATATTTACATATGTCTACAAGCTGCCGAGTTTGAACGGGACTGCTGCTAAGAGTTCCGCCACGTGACTCGATGGAGCGGGAAGGTCAGAAAAGGCAGTTCCATTTGTGAAACTAGATGGTATTTGATGGATACAAAATGATGTTATGGCTAAGCTAGCTGCAGGTCAGCCAAGGTTAGTTTGAAACTCTGTCACTTGGTTGTCCGCAAATGTACTATACTAACATCATTTCAATTGTTGTAAAATAATCTTCATCGGGATACGCATATTTAATGCGCTTTTAAAGTTTACATCAGAATCACGTATGAAATCTGCCATTACACAGTCACAACGGCATTGTGAATTTCAGAGGACTTACATAGTGTCATTTGACTCATTGCGCAAAAAATGGGATCGTTTTGCGCAGTTTAAATGTCAGAATCCACTCACGCCTTCGAGGTTTCTCTATATCTATTTCTTGATAGAGGGTGTTTTTTAAACACTCAGCGCTGGCCTATAGTCACAGTGCCGTTGAGACTGGGTAATGGCTGGTTTCATATTTCTGCTTGATAGACTTCTGTTTGCATCTATATAATCAGTACATAATTTTACATATTCTAAAGCATCGTCGCTAAGTTTACTTAAGCGTATGAACAGGCAAAAAACATACTTGTTGTGTACATGTATTTTTTACATCTAAATCGATTGAGCGTAACGATGACAAGTCAGTTACGAGAATGTCACCGGATTAAGCGGATTGCGAACCACATGGTCATTTAGGTTTTCCGTGTACGTTGTAGCCCTTTACTTAAGCCGTGGTCCCCAACCCACCGTATACATGTATTAGTGCTTGCTGTCTATACTTGCAAAAACGTAGGCAATCTTTGGGGATCCGTACGTGGTGAATATCGCCTCAGTAGGCTACGGATTTGGAAGCATGCAGACAATCCGTAGCACTTTTAGTGCACGAGGAACTTTCGCTGCGTTCGAAATGGAGTCGGGCTACGAATTCCCCTGAGTACGGCCAACCCCCAAAACGTATGGACTAAAAATACGCACGGTGGGTTGTGAACGGGGCTTTACGAATCTGGGCGTGTGGAAGCTATACCTGACTAAAGCCGTGGTCCCAACCCGCCGTTCTTGCAAGTGCGTGTTGTCTATCTGTAAAAACGTGGGCAAAAGTTGATCCGTAGTGGTGAGTACTGCCTCTGTACGGATTTAAGAGCACGCAGACACACTGTAGCACTTTAAGTGCATGAAGCTCCGGCCACCTCCCACCGTGCTTGTTTTTATCCGTCGTTTTTTGGGGGGCGGCCAAGGCCACCAAGGGAGTACGTCAACGCACAGTTGCACAAGGGGTAAGTACTTGCCCCCAACGCCACGCCTTGTCGTGATTAGTTGCGTGCATCGTACTTTGCGCACGTGGCAAGTGAGTTGTACGTGCTTACAACGTTCTTACAATGTACGATCTTGGTACGATTGCAACGTTATCGTACGGAGGCCGTACTTATCCTTGCTGCTCACTTACGGTGTTCTTACTCACTCACATGTTGTAAGTGCGATAGACGTGAGTTTTTCCTCCCGATGTCGAGGGATGGGGTGGGGGTGTTTATACTGAACGACCTTCTGAGGCTCTCCAGAAGTCCCAGCTGCTGCTGCCTCAAGATGCCGCCCATTCCAATGCAGAAACGCCAGGTTCTGATACTGCAGAAATCAGTGCGTACAACCTGTGTTGTAAGTGCGGAGCACGTACTTACTCGGTACGGTCCACGTTAGTTCTGCGTGCTCATTGGAGAGTTGAACTTGGGAAGTTCCGAGTAGCCACGGACCACGCACTTCTCACATGTGCAGCACGCACGTGCTTGGTGTGCCGTCGGTATAGCAGGTGACCGAATTGAAAAGACTCACGGAGTTAGTGCCCTATGCGCAAATTGGCTGTAGAGGGCACGCAGCGAGAGTTCCTCTTGTACTTAAAGGGCAACGGCGTGTCTGCGTGCCCCGAAATCCGTACTGAGGCGGTACTCACCACGTACGGATCGCCAACTTTTGTCGGCGTGTATGCAAGTAGACAGCACGCACTTGCAAGTACAGCGTGATTGGACCGCGGCTTATGGAACATTCGTAGCGTTCGAGCTGCGGTAGGGCTACGGATTTACCCAGCAGTACGGCCTTCCCAAAAAAACTAAACTAAAACTAAAAACATGCACGGTGGGTTGTGACCGGGGCTTTATGAAACATCTGGAGCCAAAACTTCAAGGCTGCATAACGCTGGAATTGACTCATTTGAGAGACAAAGATAACTCAAGAAACAATTAGAGTTGGTGTAGAAATATACATTTAATAACAGAGAGCTTAAGGCCGCATGGATGTAAGCAAGTTAACCAGATCTGTGAATAGACATTCTCACAATCATTCAGTTATCAAAATTTAATAAAACCGTTGTAGTCAATTCATCACAATCTATTCAGCAGTGAGAAATTGCAGCATAGTAATCTTAAGAGAAATAGATTATTTAGACACTACCAATAGGTGTCAATTAATGGCGTTTCGCGGATGTTATTATACCATTATTGTTAATTGGTGTTAAATTTCTAAAGGAAAATCCCATTGGTAAAGTATACATTTATCGGCAACATGTTGGCAAGACGTCCTGTCTGATCATATTCAATACAATACTATACAAATTGGAACCAAAATTTGGATGGTTGATTCCCAAGAATTTTAGGTTTTTTAAAAAATTGTAATGATGTCCCTATATTGCACATAAAAATAAACTTGTAAATTTTACATCATTTGTTAGCTTTTTAATGATTCTAACAAGATTAAATCACATATTAATCAACTCTGGTTTGTCAGATTATTTATTTCTTTGGGGGTTCTCTACGTTATTCACGCAATTTCTTGCATATGACACCATGTGTTCACAAGTGGAGACGGTAACCACCCTCGACGTCACGGACAACAAGATTGATTGATTGATTGGTGTTTTACGTTGTGCTAATGGTATTTCCCTTATATGACGGCGGTTTATTCCACCGATAGTTTACACTAGCACAATCAAGATTTGAAGCCGGACAGCAAAGAAGACTAGTCAATAGTAAGATGCAATACACTGACAATACGGCCATATACGCTTGATGTTGTCTCTTAAGCTCTGAGATCACCAGGGAAACAAGAATTCTCTCCACCCACACACTGTATATAATTTAAATTTAAAGGGTTACATGACGTCCATTGCAGCTCCATTAAGGCATTGAAATATTACATATATTAATTTGTGTATATAAATTAAATTTAAAAAAATCACTCTAAATATAAATATGATTTAAAAATATTTTGTGATACAAACTCTCAAAACAGCATTTGCAAAGGCACACATGTTCATTATGGTGACTGTACTGTGATAGGGGTAAGTCACATTTGATCAATTACACCATCCCACTAAATGTCATCAGCATGGGTTTGTTACATACGTTATATATAAATAATGAAATAAATATTTGACTAGAAATGTGATTGCACAAATGTAAATTAATAGGCACATACGCCATCTACGGGTGCACACCATTATGGCACAGAGGTATAAATTATGCTATATCCCCATTAGCTAAAGTCTATATTTAAACTGTGGTTTATACCACCTATATTGTCAATTCTTAATAAATGGATAACTGTTTGCGTTTTTGCGTCTTCACCGAATGTCAACCGGCGCATCTTTTTCATTTCTATGGCAGCGGTTTTGACAGCTGGTGGGAAATGTACACACACTAAAACAATACAGATTATGTTATCATAAAGGTGCATGCTTAAGAAATGTTCACTGGTAAAGAAGCGGATTACTTGTGTTCATTATAGGCTCGTGGTCAGCAATACCATCTTCGTGTAATTCTGCCAAATCATCGAGAAGCATATACGGAGGATTGGAATCCACAGAGTTCACTACATTTTCAGAATAGATTTGACCGTGGGATAGAGCGCCGCCATTAAAATTATGTCCATAGCACTCGGAATCATGTCGACCATATCGCACAAACGTTGATGACGTCATTGTTCCTGTTGGTAATGACGCTTCTCTGTTGTCGGCGTGCATGGGACTTGTATTTCGGCGGGCGATTGTCTGGTGGCAGAAAGTGCTTTGCTGCTGGTTGTGTTGAAGGCGAGGAGATGACTCGGGAAATTGGTTGATGCGGTGTGGAGAGACGGAGTTCTGGTGAGGGGAATAACACTGATTATGCTGTACGCCTGCGCATGGCAAATATGGCGCGAAATCTGGCTCCATTTCGGGTGAAATCGTCTGCTGATTAACCATTGGCGAATTGTGAGGCAACTGGTGATTCAAATCTACCATGTTCATGTTGTTAATGGCGTAGGCACTACTATAGTTTATTGAATGAAGTGGATTACCGTAGTCAGTTGGACCGCCATACATGAACTGGTAAGGCTTGGGGATAGGTGTATCTGGTAACAAAGTTCTTGGGTTCAATTGTAAACATCCTGCGACTAAGTTCATTGTGTTTTGAGACATACCTTTTGATAAAGCTTTTGCGAATGAAACACTGTCCGGTCGAACGCCATTTTTCAATATGTCTGCCAAAGCACCAATGTAATTGCTGGCTAATCTAAGAGTTTCGATCTTTGACAGTTTCTGTGTTTTGGAATAGCAAGGTACATGGGTTCGAAGCTCGTCCAAGGCATCATTTAAACCATGCATGCGATTACGTTCCCTAGCATTTGCTTTTACGCGACGCTGTCGTAACTTTACAACACGAGCTTTTGTCATCCGCTTCTTTTTGGGCCCTCTCTTCTTGGGGATTTTGACCTCATCGGGGTTTTTGTTTTTTCCTCGTTTGCTGTCGTTGCCAGGCTGCAACTTTTTCTTAGTTTGTTCTTCGTCAATAGGCGAGGGTTGCTCTAAATCTGACAAAAGATCATCGTCCTCTATATCGTCTTCGGTCAAACAACTGTGTATCTCTGTCTCCATTATCAACTCATCGGGAATTTTTATAGGCATCTTTCAATCTGGAAACAGAGAAATAACAAATCCATATTATAAAAGGCGAAATATATAATTGAAGAAGGCATATACTTCTAATGCGTATAAAGTGACCAGCTGGACGGATTGAAAATGAATCTTCATATTTTGTAAATATTGTTTAATTGTCACATTTAGAAGGATAAAGAAGGAATGTGAAATTAAAAAAATTGATGTAGAAATTGCGTCCTTCTGCTACCCTTCTGTTTAATATAGTTATGGTATAGCATCGATATCTCTATGTTGATCAACAGGCAATATAAAATCCTACCAACCCAAAATCGTATCACATTTAGTACATAAATAATGAGCAGTTTACAAATAGATGAAACTTTGGTTTGAGTCGTGTTAGCCTACTTTTGTATTAAGTAATTAAACAAACAAAACGATCTTGTATAGACTGTGAGTCTGCAAGTCTACATTACTGGTGACGTTTTTAATATAATTCAGTGTATTATTTAATATAGCATGTAGTTATCTAAGAGGACACCCTTAAGCGAGCGATTTAATTTTGCGATGGTTAAAACAGAACTCAAATTGACCCAGAAGTGAAAGCGCGACGTATACTACTAGATACATAATCTCCAAACGACAAACTGAGTATTCTGCGTAGAAAGATGTGAATATATGAATTCATACAATGCAAAGTAATCACTAGTGAGTAAACAACAAATCCTTTTTAAATTACTATTAACACAGCGAACGTTTCTAGTGTCACCAACAAAGGGTTGCATAGGAAGTGTTATAAATGAAAGGTATTTTAATATAATGTTTTTGTTTTTTTTTAATTTAAAACGCTGGAGGAAAAATGGATAGTCATGCTAACTATAGTGGTCGCTTATTTTTTTGCAGCGAATCGGGAAGTCATCGTTTGTATTCACCTGTTACTGGGACGATAACGTTACCAGTCAAATGCATAATTAAAAGGCTCTGTTTCTCTTACCACTTATAGCCCGCGAGATAATCATCTATTTATTACCTTGTCAGTAATTAGATTGGCAACAAAGGCTTTGGGTGTCTTTACATGTAAAATATTCAAAAGGGTGTTTGGGCTATACCTGTGATTTGATGAGTATGAGATACAATCAGGTGACACTAATCAATTCCGCTGGCAGGTAAAATCCAGATAATTAATCTCTTATCGCTACCTTGTTTATTTTATCACCTGAGACTAATTGAATTTTTCAAACAATAAAGAACAAAAGGCCAGGTGTAATATCATGACTGGGATTGGCTAGTAAATACTGAACTAAATCAGGCCAAATTAACACTTGAAGTCAGAGAAATGTAGACGTATGTAGAGATATTGATTAAACATGTGCACTTTCTTTGAGGCTTGATGCAAGCAACTGACAAATATTATCAATATATTGCCTAACTATTGTATCAGATTTATCATAAAAATAATATATTTAAAAAAGGCGTAGCAAAAGTCAGAATGACACAACAT
The DNA here is from genome assembly GCA_034783835.1 of Mopalia ciliata. Classification (NCBI taxonomy): domain Eukaryota; kingdom Metazoa; phylum Mollusca; class Polyplacophora; order Chitonida; family Mopaliidae; genus Mopalia; species Mopalia ciliata. The sequence continues at coordinate 23,826 of JAVFBW010113746.1, read as the reverse complement.
AATAATGTATAGATGACTTTAATGTATCTGTACCAGTGCTTCCTGTAATGCCTACTTGGCGTTTATTGAATCTCCACTAAGGCATTTCAAATTTTACATATATTAATTTGTGTACCAAATTAAATTTAAAAAATCAATCTAAATATAAATATGTTTCAAATTATTTTGTGATACAAACTCTCACAAAAGACAGAATAACACATCTAAAGCACTGTACAGTTGACCTTGGACGCAAATTGAATGTCTCTGCGTTAGTGCTTCCCGTAAAAAAAAACAAATCGCATAATTTACCTGGACGACAATGTATGGTTTTCTGCTAAGAGATTCTGTAGCTCTGATGGTAAAGCACTGAGCCTGCTAGCCAGATGCCCGTGTTCGAATCTGGGTGGAGCAAAGCAAAGGTATTTTTATCTTCTTTGATAACTCAATATTTACCCATACAATGCCTCGTTGTTTTCAACATCTACGCCCTTTTTTAAATAAGTTAAGTACAAACAAATACAACGACGACAGTCTCTATCTGAAAAATCGCTTTGCAGGCTAAAAAATATTTGCATTCTTCTTGACCCAGCGTGTGTTACAGACGCAAACGCAATATTTCTGGGCGTACATAGGACATCGCACGTGTGCAGCCCGAAGCTCGGCTCTAATAAAACCAAATTTACAACTGATATTGTGGATGATTAAACCCATAAACCTCCATGATATGTCTCCTACAATTTAATGTATTTCGCGTGAAGAAAGGGCTGGACAAAACGCTTACAAATAACTCCCATATAACTATTCGACCATGCTTATACAGGTTCTGCACTTAAACGATTAACTTAAAGCGTTGTGTGTTGGTTTAGTTATATGTCATTGAGATGGCTGCATTTTTCTTACTTAAACGGAAGCTCTCCACTCCATGAACTCTGTGACTCTAATCTCTCTAAATAAATTGTTTAACTTGACTAATTAAATACATTCATACAACTTTTTTTAAACTAAGACCTAATTTAGCTTTCTAATACTTATTTCGTCAGATTTGAATATGGCAGCCTCTTTTTAAATGGAGTCCATTGCTTTTTCGTGGCCAGAGATTCAATTAAGATCTGAGTTTAACTGCATCGACGGATAAAATGAAGTTTTGTTGTTGTTTCTGTTTGTTTATTTGTTTGTTTAGTTGAATTTTTTCTCAGATAAGATGTATTCGTATTGCGCTCGTTATTTTTCATCAATGTTAGGATTTATTACATCACATTTCAATCTAATATTTCGTTCATTTCAATTATGGAATTCTAAGAAACCTACAATAAGCCATATATATGTCTAGACGCGTTTTTGATCGTCCGGAGTCCCGAGACATACTCGTGTGTGTTAACCGGCGGTCAAAGTGTGAAATGACCGATAAGTGATTAGTCAAACATTGGTCACATAAGGCACTGTCCGAGAAATCAGACAGTTAATCAGATGATCTCCACAGCAGCTATAAAGGGCCTTGGTAATTACAGAAATTGCTTCCGTGGGACTTGTATAGAACAATGTTTCATCGCGCTTGAAATAGAGCTATGTAAAGCTTGGGACGTGCGCTAGAGACTGGTTAATGACACAGGATTGTCGTTTCTCAATTCTGGGCAGCTTAGGCTTACATCTTGTTTGGTCGTCAGTTCCCTTCGCAATATTGCTGAGTGGTTTATAATGAAATTAGCCACGTGATGCCGCGCGCGACAGAATATCGTCTGCGCTTTCCAAATGACAATTGTAGTCTGTCTCATCGGTTGTGCAAATCTCGTCAAGTCAAATTCGTTACAGACAACAGTATAGGCACAAGTCGGGATTCTGATTCGCCACTTTAAGGGCTTGTCATACGAAGAGTCGAACATGCATTGGAGAGTCGACCCACTTATACATACATTTGTAGGTACATGTACTTACGTGCGCACGAACATTTACTTAATATTATTACCTTAGACTTGTTCAAAACTTGGGAGAAATTTGATTGATTGATTGATTGATTGATTGATTGATTGATTAATGTTTTACACCACAGGACTAAGAACATCGAGAACAGAAACTTGGTACTTTACATTTGTTTGAAGCCATACTCAAAATGTCTTTGGTTAAATCCCATTATGCACAATCTATATACTGCTTACAATTCACTGTTGGTTGGTTGGTTGAATGGTTTGTTAGTTGGTGGAGCAGTCCCTTGGTTGAACGATTGGGCGATTGCTCGACTGACTGACTGAGAGACTGTTCGACTGACTGACTGACTGATTAGTGTTTACGGCAGCGCTTTACGGCATCCCACGTATAGGCCTATAGCAGTGATGAGTTCCAACAGTATTCGACTATAACACTACCGTAAAATAGGAAGCATATATTGTAATTATCTTCAACAAATTCACTTGTAGTTGGGGCTTTGTAAATACAGTAATTGTGATAATCTGTGATACAAAAACTCGGCACAAAGAACACGGATAGTACTCTATGCACAAATAAACAGAATAACGACCTAATATTTGACTTTCCATATAAAAAATATAAGTCTTTATATATCACTATATTCATCAATCTTGGCACATCTTCGTCACAGAGTGCACCAGGTAGACATTTAGGTGCACAGTGTATTGAATGTTTTGGTTTCGGGTCCTACACCTTTAAGCGTGTTGGCCTTCTTTCTGGGCGCAGCTGTTAACTTCTTTCTCCGTTTATTGGATGCATGTTGCTTGTCTGATCACCTTTGTTTAACACTAATCCAATTATCTCCACCCGGGGGATGGTGTGAACGGTTCTGTAACTCGATTAAGTTTCGTCAGGGACAATCTCTCGATCTTTGCCCAGGCGCCAAGAGATCAGTTTTCTCCCGAGTACCAGCGCGACCAGCTAGCCGAATCTAGACGGAGTGTCCCTGGCGAGTGTGTTTACGCTTTAAGGAGTCAAACAGACAATAGTTTAGTTCTGATTTGAACACGTTAAGCCCACTGCTGTGATCATCACTTCGTATTATTTAATATTACTGGCCAGTGGGCATGTTTAATATCTATAGTTTAATTTAAGTATATTTTAAACATAACAACATGGCCGTGTGTCAAGTTAACAGTGTAAATTAACGGTACATAATGCTTGTATATATACGGTAAATCTACAGAAAGTGGTGACATGTTTAAGGATTAATAATCAAAAAGATTTGGTTCTTCCTCTTTTATAATTGCAAAACGTTTATACTAAAAGTATTGAAAATCTTCATCGAATTTCCAGTGTAACCAGAAACTGTGTAAACAAAGCAAGTACGTTAATGCACTAAACTTATCCAGCTAAGAACACGAGAAAACAAAATACATTGACTTTATAACACTATAGTGACTCTAACCGCAACCAAACACAGTTGACTATAAATAATATAGCATTGTATAACATTTAAGGCATATAAGTAACATATAATGTTATAACGTTCTTCTGTTGTATGTCCGTCACTGTACTAAGATGTCCATAAAAGCGCCAATAAGATATGTCCTTTAGTGACTACCACATTTTATCTGTTAAAAATGTGAAACATTAATTTGGACAATTGTATTCTAAGCGCATATAAAAAACCTAATAACATTTGTTAATGTGAATATATATATCCAGGTGGAACCAAGCACATGTTTCTCTCTTAATTCATTCAACATACATATACATATAAGGATGTGGATATATACTGTACTATGTAGCCTGCAAAAGAGTGGAGAAACATCGTTTTGAAGTCCACTGACCATTGAGCGAGAAAAGGGGCGAAAGAAAAGGCAGAAACGGGACATATGTTTCCATGTATGTTTTATTGACATTTCACGTTTGAGTGGATTTGACATTAGAACAGTTATTTGTCTGTAGTAAGAAGAACACGGGTGAAGTTGGGTGTACTTGTAGGCGGCATTAACAATAGGCATTAAGAAATCGTGTAAGATGCCATCAGATTTTTCTTCACGAATCTCCAGTCTCAATTATTTGCCCGCATGACCGCTGAATAGTGTTTTTCAAGTGATATATTTGAAAACTTGTGGTGCGCCTTCAATTGTATTGAGCATGCGGGTTTCTAAACAAATTGTTTCTAACATGTTTCAATTTGGGAACAACACTTTGCTGAATAGCGTCCTCCGTTTTGACCACATTACAAACAACTCCATTGCTTTTATAATATAAATGTACAATGGCCCGGACGTTTTCTTTTTAGCTATTATAGCACAAAACAACCTCGAGGGCCTGTTCAGTTTCCATTGACCAATGTTACAAAGGCCTTTCTCTTTTCAAGCTGTACCCGAACATATTAGTTTATATTTATTTTTACATTAATGAGTCTGGTGTCGAAGCCTTGGTTCTGGAAAAGTTTTAAAAAGGCCGAAAAGCTGAACACATCGAAAACTTTAAAAAATTAGCTCGTGTTACTAAATTAAAAACAAAGCGCTTAATTGAATCTATACTTCTAATGATAAAGGTGTATATCTGACAGGTAAAATCATCGCCCCTAGCTCAGCGATGGATTCAGTGATTTCTTTATATGTTGTCAGTTTTTTAGCTGACAGATTGCTAGCTAATGTGCTTATAAGCCCATCAATTTGAAGCAATCCTCAAGACTTGTTGTGAACACTAGAGTGTAGCCAGTGTCCCTAGGGCAATAGCACAGTGTCTAAGGGGAACAGACACATTGTCATTTTTTGCACGATTGGATAGCGTCGTTAATAGGTTATTTCACAAAATACGTCGGCTAATTGCCGAACTAGTGTCGGATTAAATCGTTGATATTTTGATTACGTGCACAATCTATATAGATCTAGTTGTACCAACTACACAGGTTTGGGAAGGATCACTTCGTTTGACTATAAATATAGTTTACATTGCTTCAAATATTGTCCAAAATAACAACAACAAAATGTTTCTCAAATAAAAACAATAACAGAAGTTAACGTTGATATTAGGAATACATAGAGTACAGTATGATCTGCTATAAAATGTAGATGGCACCTGAGAACTTCTCCCATATCTTTCTACACAAGACAAAAAACACTAAACCAGTCATCTTGACAACCAAAAATCTCTTTATCAGCGAATAATCGGATTAATCTATAATGATAATATTTGAACCGACTCCAATGAATTCAGACCTCGTTTATACACGTCTTTGCGATATTTTATGACCCGAATCACACGTTCTGTACTTAGTCTTTCTACCTTTTACGACCTTGAATGTGTGTGTCCTGCGTGGGATAGGCTATTAGGCCAAATAAATAACTCAGTCACCAGCCAACTCTGCTATAACAAAATTATATCTCACCTCACACACGCGCAGGGGCGGGGCTAAACCAACTCAACACAAATACAGCATGATGTTGGTAAATTTAAAATGCTATTACAGCTCCATTTAAAATATATTTGTTAACGGTATAATGTGTTCTTACTTAACTATGGATTCCACGCAATAATTATCCGATGGAGAAATATTTCGAGTCAAGTAGCTCATTAAGATTGCCCAGTTACCAAAACAAACACATGCTATGATTTCGCTATATTCCTTTCTTTTCGGCCACCCTTCTCATCAATAGATTCATTTCCCTAATGTTCAACTGGTTAATTATGCGACACAATAAAAAATGTATTAAAATTATTTCTCGTCGGCACTCTGTTTATTATGCTGTGACAATCTTCCCACAAGGGCGATTAATTCAAGCACAATTCATTCCCATTGTTGGATGAAACTCATCCGCGCACGACAAAGACTAGCTGCTTCTTAGTCGTTTTGTTTGTTGAAACATTTGCCCGCCATTGAAGCGCACGTGCAGACTTGATTCGAGAGCCTCTTATCCCATTCTTTTGATCTTCTTCGATGCCGATCGTCACGTGCAATGTCGGGAGAAGCAGGTGACCAAGGACATAATTAACTTCTTTACAGGCGAGTGATAATTTCCAGGGAGGTAATCACGGATTGAGGTGCTGACAAATAACGGAAAATCAAGGAATATAATAAGGGCGATATCCATACTAAAGGAGTATCATCCCTTTTATGAGTTTACGGCCCGGTTTATGACCACGGGAAACGAGGGGTAGGAAGGGTATTGTCAACCCTGGATAACTCTATGATCACCCACTCGATTGAATTCTCTGCATACAACCACTTTAATTCCGCTGAGCTAAGGGAATAACAAACCAAACTGTACTTAATTGTTTGGAGTACAAGGAGCAAATCTACCGTATTTGACCTACTTAATACTAAACCTAGAGGAGAAAATCCTTAGTCTAGCTCAGAATTGACCAGTTGACCTATGATAATATTAAATGACATATTATGGAACTTTGTTTGAAAAAGGGATTTTAAAATAAGGTCAGTGTCGTTATCAAGGCAAATATTAGAAGTATTTTCATTATATTGAGTCATAACTTTCTTATTTTTAACAGATTCTAGTTCAGAAATTGTTTACAGACGGAGACCCCTTCAGGAACTGAACCCGCAACCCTTAGAGCAAGGAATCATATCACAGACCACTCACACCATTCAGCCAACCGATCTTCTACAAAAAAAATGATAGTTTTTTTACGGCTGATGTCTAGCTACCTGCAGAGGTAACAGAGTGTTAATAAGCGCCAGACTCCAGCTAATCAACCAGTTGGTTTGATGAGGGATCTAGGCGATCGGCATTTACTGTCTTTAAAACTCCAGGAGTCATGTGTTCAACTACGAGCGGGTCTCAGTCTTTAACTTTTATGGCCCATGCAGAGTAGACACCTTATCACAAAGTAAGGAATTATACTAAGAAAAATATAGAATTGAAATAAGCGCGCGCCATATGCAGATGCCTTATAATGCGCATAAAGAATAGTCTATACCCTTGCCTTTATACTATGTGGATTGCATCACTCTGTGCTAACAAAATTTAGACGTGTATTATAGATTATTTACAAATGAATCACCCTAAAACACGGATGTGAATTCATCTAAACGATAAATCAACTCGGGTTCTACAAACACTCTCAGAGACATGTTTCTCAATAGATGTCAATCTCGAGTTGTTACGGGTAAATACAGCCATCTTAAAAGACATGTGTAATGATTTAATGATTTGTGATATATGTGCATGTTTTGTCATTCTCACTGTATGTTTGCTACATTTTCAGCTCTTTTATTAATTCCTTCTTTATGATAATAATTTAACATCCAAGTCAACAATTTATATCTTTGTAAGGATAATATTACATAAAGTTTAATCTCTGAAGTATGAAACAGGTACAGTGTGGGTCATATTGCTAACAACGGTCTGGATTTTTAACCTCGATCTCCCGCAAATGAAGCCATCTGTTAAGTTTGAGATCTAATGGCGAAAGCCGGCCCGCACTCTGCCGCTAAACTACAGCCATCTCATCTCTCTTAATGCTTTATTATATAGCATTTCACCTTGCAGACTGGACATTGTTCGCGAATAATAGGGGGCACTCGCGCTGAATTCGCTGTCGAGCGCGGTAACGTTGTTGTATACTTGAGCGCGTATCCCATTCAGGGTGTTCAATTGAAGGCTGGTAATGACCCGGTCTACTCTATTATCCTTCCGGGGCAGTTTTACACTTGAAGACGCGATCCCTTATCGTAGAGACACGTTCAGTTCAGTGAGACGCAATCTGTTCGCCAAGGAGAAACATTGAAACAGAAGGCATTTAACACAAACCCGTAAATATCTCCATATTCCTTATATTTAAACAACAGAGGGACTGAATTAAATTATGAATAATTATGTCCAAAAATGTTACAGCCGTCAATGCAACGTCATGCTCGGTGACAAAAATAGGCACGCGACCCCCGTCTGTTTCCTCGTTCTGTCAGGTAAAGTTCCTGATAGTTCCGCTTTAGAATCAAGCAACATATTCTGTTACGGTATATTACTAGGCATCGATTGCTGATCTCAAACCAGATATTGGGATTGGATATTAGATTTCGTAATAACAATATCTAAGCTCACAATTAAATGCCTATGCTATAATTCCTTGTGAATTTCACACTTTAGTATATAACTACTTTGTATCTGACCTTAACTCCATTCACATTCACCCGTTAACTGACAACCGGTATGCCTAATGTGAACGGATACGACTACATAGATGCAAATATCTGTGCTTCTTTGTTAAATATTTTGATCCATTTATGTTTCATGTGAATGATGCAACCAGCAGGGATATACTTCTTACACATTAGGTGTTCAGACCCGCCTACCCGTTGTATTCTGGAGTATTCGGTACACAAAATTTATGTTGAATACACCAATTTGACATTGGAATACACACAGGAATTAATAGTTCATGCTATGCTGTAATACATAAATACACATCATTTTAAGAACATAAGTCTACAAAAATAATTTTATTACTTATAAATAAGCTAAATTTCTTGCAAGGTAGGCAGCTCTGTGTTTTTAAACATAAAAATATCATGTAGCATAAACATTTTAGATAGACCCTCTACGTAAAGTTTTATAAATTACACACCTCTCAGGGTATCCGATACAGGGCCTATATGTTTAAAATAAAGAGACCAATGTGTCATACACTTTGTTGGTTTGAATATCACTGTCTCTGACAGTTTGAAGCTGCTTATGAGAAAATACTTTTTCGTTTAACATTTTCTCCGATGAAGAAATGTTAAACAACATTGGAGAAAACGTACCTCTGGAGTACCTGTTTTAATTTATTGCTGTGCCTCTTTCTTCACAAAACATCGCGAATGTTGATTATGTTACAGTTTATAACAGAAAACTTTGGTATGCTGTACATTTTTATACAATCTTTTTTTTATGAGGATTGCCTCACTTTTAGCATCATTTGTTGTAATTGGGACACCTGTCTGAATTAAAATATATTTGTTATTGTGGAGAAAGAAAGCGTATGATTTTAACAGGTCAGCATTGCTAAAAGAGACATTTTCTGTTGAATTCCTTATGGTCAGTCGTGGGGCGTGGCAGCCACCTCTCGGTCTAAGATATATCATCGTAATAAATCATTTGAAAACAGATATTGGTGGAGGCTAGACAATGAATTCGTCAATATTATCCATTTGTGGCAGAAAGTGGACGAGGCGCCATTAACCGGTCCTCAGGGGAATATTTTCCCGTTTCTAATTTTCCGAGAGAGCGATTAGATCTGATGGCCGTGGTGTGTCTCCATAAAATGTCTCCCCCAATTGGTGTGATGTAGTCGAAAGCCCGCATGACAAATACACCCTAATCAACATAATCATCGTGACTGTTGCTCTTAATAGAAATGTAGGCGTGAAACAAAACAATAGACAATAGTTCACCATTTATTCAAAATATAGTCTCTTAAATACTATCAACAAAGTGTATACTTAAATGACAAATGGTAAGGTGGGAGAGAGGTTCCTCTTAAATTTGTTACTGTTTTTGTTTGTAGAGCTGCGATAAAAGACACTCGTCAGACAGTATTCAACCTCTTTGATAGTAAAATATTTGGTCAAATGCTTATGTCTCGATTTCACGGCAAATGTGATATCGATTTCTTTCTCAAAACATTATTTGTCATTTAAGAAACATTTGTAAGCTCTCGAGGGTTATAATGTTAACCATTGAGCTGTCCTATTTATTCGTTGTGGCTTTTATAAGATATATATAATATCTAAACAAAAAAAAAACCCAACAGATTATAACACTTAACTGAGAGTGTTTATTTAATATGTAAGAAGCAGAGAGCATTGAAGAAGTCTGACAGAAATTATTGTGTATCGTCAACTGCTGGCGATTTGGGGCCTTAATCCGGGAATACCTGGTTCGATTTCCGTACCTATTCTGGCTTTATACACAAGCATGTCTCGTTACACTTTAATCGATTTAAATCCAGCGATAGAGAATATATGATAACATAGCGGCTCTCAAGGTATGACATATGGCCGCGCCTCGGGAAATCAGTGCTCTTATATCGTGACAGGCGGCCACAGCCCAACGAGAGCGAAAGTGTGAACACTAACTAATTAAACACACTCCAATATACGCAATTATTCTATTTGAAAGCCCTTAATTTGCAGCACTAAGTTCCGCGGGTATTCGCAGTGATATTAACTGGCACAGATTTAACGTGTATGTTCGTTGAACAGTTGTCTCAAAGAAGGACAATGGTTGTTCAGAATGCGTATGGCTAGTGTCTCGATGTAAGGCATAAAAGACATGTTATCAAATATCAACTATATGTGTGTTGCTGAAAATATGGCCATATGACGGGCAACGCACAAATGGCGGGTGCCTGTATATTCAAAATGCGTCATCGCAACTTCTTCTATGTTGATCTATGGTGTTGTTGTACGATGACTATTGTGTAGCACAGTAATTAGATTCCCTGGTCGTTTGTGGTTGACAAAACTTCAGATGAACCCATCTGTTCAGATTTTCTACCCGTGTTCATCCCAAACCTCCTACCATATCGGTGGCCTGGGGCAATTCGGCTGTCTAACGAGAGGTGGTAATGGTTTCCATTTAAACCACAACGTACACTGATTTCATGAATTTAATTTATATCAAGCTTTTAATAAATTAGTCCTTAACAGTGCTTGTACTTTTATCAGTTCACCTTTGTTTGTTTTGTGTTTTTTTGAACAGCTCAAAATTTAGTATATAACGTTTTTGTATTAATATCAATCCGCATTTGAATGGCTGCATTAAGTTTATAGTGTTATAGTCAACTAAGAATATTAGCTTACTTTCCACCAACTAATGTGTTTATTTAGTTACTCTGTTCATATTTAATCTGGAAAAGTGGTTTAAATTTAAGTACACTGCTTGTATTCAATAATTCCGTGGAAATTGTCATCAGTTGTACTGATCCAGCCCATGGGTATTAGTGACAGTTTTACTCGCCTTTTTCACTCTAATTATTTATTTTGATCAAAGCATGATTACCCACTTAATACCGAATATTTTAAAATAAATTAACGTCATCCTGATCTTAATTATTATTATTTAAAAATTACATTTCATTATAGGGCGTCGTTAGAATGATGACAATAATATTGCCTGCATTCTTGTCTTCTAGTCTTGAACAAGTGTTGGACTAATTTGGGTTCAAAATCAAGAAGCATTTAACGCTTCTATGAAATTTGTTTACACAATTTTTTTTTTTAAATTTCAAATACAAAGCATTCACAAAACACATGAAAAAATGAGTAAGCAATCTTCAGTCTCGATTGCAAACCGAAAATGTCACCGTCTGCGATCTTCGGGGTTTTATATTATCGTTTTATCTCACCCGATGTTGGCTCAATCCCGTATACATTACCGAGCCCTATAATTAGAATGCACCGATGCGCATGAGTCTGCATGGTCTCCTGTGTGATTTCCCCCGGGAGTTACGAGGCGAACAATTGTTTCAACAACAACAACAACAATGTCAGGCCAAAAGGCCTAAGACGAGGAAATAAACGAGAGTGTGGTCATAAAAAAAACTGCGAAATTTAATTTACCTCAGTGTTTTTTATTATTATCATTTTTTTTATTATTGTTGCTTTCTTTTATTTATTGAAAACGATTGTAAATGGGAATTCAATTCGAGAATGTTTTTTTCTTAAGATACACGAAACAAATAACTCAATTGTCAACTTAGAGTGTTACTGTTTGCAAAGTTGAAAATGCATGACTCAGTCGGCATGGAACACCTACCCTACTAACCAGAGACTAGTGCTTAACCTGTCGGAGGCAAGCAACATAACATATTGTTTATCTGTTTACTTTTCCACGTAACCGGAGTTATTTCACTCATATGACAGTGTACCCGCCCGCAGAATGGACGAACACCCCGTTCCCTTTGTTCCACAATCAACAAACAACAATATATGGTTGAGCTATTGGCATTTCATCGATAGACGACAACCCGTTATACCAATCGTATTCTCTTGAGAGTTTCTATAGTGGATGAGACTAAGGTATCTCTCGTAAGCTATGCCAGACTATCGCGCATTAATTTCCGACAATATTTGGGGCGACGTATGTCACAGACCTGGAAATTAAAGAAGAGCAAACAAGATGGCCTGGGTGTATCGTAGAGTCAATGTCTCAACGTAAGAAGTAGAATTGATTTATTTTAGAATGCTTGTAATAGATGTCATGTCTGTTCTCCAACTGCTTTTGTAAGATCATTGAGACTATACAGTACCTCCGTAGTTGAAATACGGTGACAAACCAGAAAAAAAGAAGTTTTCTCTTCTTTTCGGGTAAAATAACATAGTGACATTGGAACCGTCAAAATAAAACTAAATTTTTAGTTACTATATCGCCATACGATTTGCTTGATGGTTTTCTAAAGCTGGAGTAAAACACTCAAGCAACAACAAGTACTTGTTCTTAACTTATACACTAAGCAATATCATTCACAAGATAGAATATATCGTTAATTATGCATCTCGACAAGTGACTTATCCAATGGTTTATAGAGCCAGGACTGCCTCTATATTACATTTATCGTTTGTATAACATAACAAGATAAAACGCATGATAATGAAATGTAAAAAAAAAAATTTGTATGGAAAATTTTTTTTCAAACATAGATATAACACACACGCAAAAAAAAAAAAAAAAAGCAGTGATCGACAGATATGTTTGATGAGTGGATGGATAAGACGGAAAAAACAGAACGTGAAATAAATGTTACATTACCCGTGTTACCTTTGTCAGCTCCGATAGCGTCCGCGTATCAATGTTAACTGACGGCTGCTTCTGTACTATTGCGCTGATTCTTATACTTTTTGATTAAGTTATGTTTTTTTCTTTTAATGATCAGATTAAAAGCGCTATTCAATGGCAATATAGATGTTTGGGCTTCAAAACGAGCAGTAGGCCGGCACTAGGGAATGTCTGCTAATGAATTGTTCCACTTCGATGATAACTTGCATTTTGGGTTTCAAGTAGCAGTGGACATTTTGTCTGTCGCCAGCCATTGTAGCGCGAGGCAGTTCACTTTAGGCATACATGCCAACTATCAAGGACATTACCATCGGCTGTGGTATTTTTGAGTGTTTCATTTCGCTTTTTCTAAAAATGAGCAATAGAGTATGTTGACAGACTTAACCCGGGCCTTTGTTTACCTGGATATTTGAAAGCCCAAGAAGCGATAAATGCGCGAATGATTGATGTAAGAGTAGAAAATAATGAGACCACGTGACAGCAGGTGATCGTAACACTCTAGCGTTGAATACAATAAGCCTACTTTTTTATCAAGGGATCCTTGACAATCCTGGTGATTAGCCCGACGAAAGCAACACATATAGGTTGTTAGTAGGCCTACCAGATATAGTGCTCTGTATCAGCCAATGTCGAGCCACAACAAAAGAGGTACAAAGTTTTATATAAAAGCACAAAGACGGATGACAATTATTTTCTGTTTTCGCACTTGTCTGTAATAAGTGTTGAAAATCAATTAGTCACCTTGAAAGTAGCAGCGCCTATAAGGAGGACAAAATCCAAAGCCTTTCATCCCCTTCCTATGTTCTATTGCGCTTACATTGTAGCTATCAAGCGATCATTACAGACTAGAGATAGTCGTACCCCGTCCGCGTATAAGTTTAACAATATATAACAAGCATATAAACATGGAGCAGACAAAAAAACTGAAACACAACCTATATCAGAATATTGTATCAACTTTTTCTTTATATAAATATTATTAGGAGGTTATTCATTTGCTTTTCTCTGCCAGCCATAATAGTGTTTAAAGAATCAGTTTACAAGCAGTGTTATTCAACTAATAAAAATGTATTAATGTAGGTATAACGCAACGCATGGTGTGCAGAGAGTATAGAGGCTTCACATTTTCCCGGCAGTGTGTTTACTCGGCGGGAGCGTATAATAGATAGAATATATGAGCAATTGATGTAAACACTAATCATAGAATAACCACTACGTGAGGCATGTGGGTCATGTGGTTGTTTTGGTTTTTTAAAGATATCCTACGCAAAGTATTTCAGAAGGATTTGAATTTCATATAATATTGACATAAGTGCGCCATGTCTTTTAAATTGGTGGGGAAAAAATGCTGGGGCCTTGATATTTTCCGTAATTAATATGTTCAATAAAGTTATCTTACAACCATAACCATTGTTAGAGCTTCACGTATAAACTGAGCATATACTTGTGTATATTGTTTTAAAATTGAGAATATATATCAAGCAATATAAGCCCATCACGGTGGTCAATATGAAATAAGGAGAAAGATCTCACAAAACTAGCATTTAAACTGACGCAATAGAAATTAAAGGATTAGTATTGTTTACCTCAAATATTTGTGATTTATGTTTATTTTATTCGAAAATCTCGCTAAAAATATAATGTTAATCGTTATAGTTTTAGCGAGTGTTTTCACATTATATTTGAAACTTTCCTAATTAATATGTGTAACAATGATTACTAACTTATAGTGTGATACAACTAGTCTTCAGTCAAATACTGTAGTTTGCACGATATCTTCATGATAAATGACTAAAATAGCAACCGTGATCCAGCCCACAGCAATGGCTTAGTGGATAGTGTGTGCGTTTACTAATCCCTCTTCGGTGTTCTGTCAACAGAATCGACTCCGTCTATGGACCCTCAGGTAAGCATATATGAGTGAGTCACACAAGTTGACTGGCAATCACAGGGGTGGTTTTTACTACGTTTTTTTTCCGGTTTTCTACCGTTATTAGACAAGGAAGGGTGTGAAGTGGACAATTTGTCGTCATACAAGTAATATGCCCTTTTGTACGACGTTGAGCCCCAAAATAACAAACAAAACCCAACCGTGGCACCATTACAATATCATTCAGATTTATAGAGGTTGTAGGCTTCTAATTGTCTGATTTTATAGGGGCAGGCTACATTTACTTGCAATAAATCCATTAAAATGAAATTTCAATTTGTTCATAGAAAACGTATGGATGCATAACATGAAAAGGCAAATTTATCCAACCCACAAAACTCGATCGATTATATATCCCCAGTCACAAACGAGAATTCCGCATTATTCGCGAATGAATACATTCCAGATGAAAAAGCCACCACTTCAGAATAAATGCGGGTAAGTCGACATGCTATTCCATTTAAATATATTCCCTTTACAATATATTTGTTTATAGGTAATTACAGACGATTAAATGTAAATTCGGATATCAGCAAAGCTTGTTTGTCCGGAACTGTGGTACCAACGCCCCCTATCGGCAATAGGAGGGAAGATACAATGCTAGCACTGGTTAAATGCAAACAAGATTATTATGTAGTTAACGTGCCTTTCAGAAATGTGCTAACGAGACTTACTCATGTGTGATGATTACTTAAATTAGGCTACAGCACTTGGTTTAATTTATTAGCCAATCATCGGACAACGATTGATTCGTTGTGGGACAGCTGCCATTAAAGGCGAATCTGGATTGTTGCATAATATAAACAAAAACGAAGAAAAACCCGGAAAATCAATACCCATATATCCGGATACGAACATATATTATATATATCTCCAACAATAAGACCGTAAGCTTTATTTTCTCATTTACTTTCGTTTTCTTTGCAAAGTTTTTAATGGGTTATGTCGACTTATTATGCCGTCCGTGAATCTTGCAGTGTCCAAAGAACAAAAAACAGAAGCCAAGCCTTCGAACTTCATATTATTTATATGAAAACTGTTCATTATTATTTACAAAGTAATTCGATATGCTTTAAGAAATACATTCCAAAATTTACTGTTTACCGCTGAGAAATATATTTTGTTTATATCTAATTAATTCAATATACATGATACGTCTAGATTGCGTAAATTATTAAACTTATATAGTCAAGTAGTGCTCGGTGTAGTTGCATTGTTATAAAGCAAAAAAAAAACAAAAAAAAAAGGAAAATTATTAAAGTTTAAATCGGTACAAGTTGAACTGCTAATATTTAACAATACAAAGAATGAAAAATAAGATAAAATACTAAAGGACATCGTGATGAAATAATATTTACTTACAGTTTTGAGGTTATCTCTGTTCCGGATCAGTGAAATAATCAAAACACAATGGCTTTTTCCGGGTTATGACGATGCGCCGTTAGAACTGTCCATGTATGTGTTAACCCCAGTAATTTGCTAGGCATGTATCTATTTCCGATCTGTGGTATTTGTTGCAAGCTGACCTGGTGTTTAACAGTTAGCCTCAGTTCCGTTATAGTTTCCGCTATTATCAATTGTTTTCTTTGCGGCCATCCCGTTATTCGTCGGCTATATATGCCGCTATAGACACACGAGTACAGGCGCGTGCAGCCAATCAAAGCTCAGGAAGCAATCGTCACGCTTATCGACTGGTCCGTGGATGGCCAGTATTGGAAAGGCCCGCTATTCTCCCCATATGTCGACTGCAAATTGTGGGCTGCTGAGGACGAATTTTGGTGTGATTGTTATGCAAATAAAGGGTTCCTCGCCTAACTGAACAAGTTTCCTGACTCCGACCGTCCTGGGTAAGAGATGGCCATCTGTCATACGTTGAGAGGCTACAGTACTTTACCGAAAGAAGTCTTTAGTCCTTAAACAAGGCATACGGTTAATTCCAGTTTGTCAATTTACGTACTACATGCACAAATATACACCGGGGTATTTTTTTTAGTAATAAATATTTTTATACAAAATTTACAACACAGGGATTTTCATTTTCTTACTTTTTTTTCTCAAAAAAACGGCGTTAAAAAAATAAATGTAAGTCTGGGCCCACTTGCTCGGAAAGCTGTTAGACCAAAACATAAGCTGATAGACCAGATTATTAGGCAGATTATGTCGCTAATAGCCGGGTAGAAATACATCTTCAACATAACGTGACGTCATCTAATAGCGGATTAAATTTAATGGCACTTCGAGCAACCGATCTTTGACAAGTAATAAAACTTGAACGTAGGAAGTAAAACATTAAGAAGATATTAAGCAATCAAAATGAAGTAGTTTATGAAACAAAATTATAGAGATACTGTTAAAGGAGACATAACGGTGTATTTACACAAGAATTTAAGACCGTTATACATTTTATATTCATAAATAGGTTGACACCTTGGATTATATGGGTCCCCAAATTAAGAAACAGATACATTACCATAAGCAAAACTATAGCACACTTAATGTGATAAACTATTTGTGTTGTTTTCTTTTTGTTTGTTTTAAAGGTTAAATGTGTTTAATGACAAAAAAAATAATAGTTTTTTTAAAATACAGAATCAAAGACATGATTTGACAGAGTTCCTTAGAAGGCTACTATTCGATTGCTGGACTGAAAAAAGGTTCTTTTGGGGAATATTTATTCGATTAGTGTACACTAAAAGAGTTTCTTTCAGGGTTACGTGTTCGACTACCGTACAGAAAAAAGGTTCATTTGAAGGTGATGTATTCGACGATCGTACAGAAAAAAGGTTCATTTGAAGGTGATGTATTCGACGACCGTACAGAAAAAAGGTTAATTTGAAGGTTATGTATTCGACGATCGTACAGAAAAAGGGTTCATTTGAAGGTTATGTATTCGACGACCGTACGGAAAAAAGTTTATTGAAGGTTATGTATTAGACATTCGTACAGAAAAAGGGTTCATTTGAAGGTTATATATTCGATGACCGTACAGAAAAGGGGTTCATTTGAAGGTTATGTATTCGATGACCGTACAGAAAAAGGTTCATTTGAAGGTTATGTATTCTATGTACTCTACCCAAATACTCAAACAATTGAAGAGTTCTCTACCCAAATACTCAAACAATTGAACAGTTCTCTACCGAGATACTCAAACAATTGAAGAGTACTCTACCCAAATACTAAAACAATTAAAGAGTGCTCTACCCATATACTCAAACAATAGAAGAGTTCTCTACCCAAATACTCAAACAATTGAAGAGTTCTCTACCCAAATACTCAAACAATCGAAGAGTTCTCTACCCAAATACTCAAACAATTGAAGAGTTCTCTACCCAAATACTCAAACAGTTGAAGATTTCTCTACCCAAATGCTAGAATTGAAGAGTTCTCTACCCAAATGCTCAAACAGTTGAAGAGTTCTCTACCCAAATACTGAAGGATAGATTGATACCTATTCGACAAATCTCTTCTTTTATATGGGCAATTGTTTTATATCCTTAAAAAAACCTTTTCCATTTAAATCCAGCTAAAATGTTATTTAATTTCTAGATGTTTATTATACCTCCATAAAATCCGAGTATCTTGTCTGTAAAAAAGTTTAGCATTAACACTTTTTAACTTGATATTATTTTATTTTTCCCACAATGTATAGCATGATGCCGTCCGTTTAAATCATCATAACAGTCACGAGAAAACACAATGTCTTGTAAACCGAAACGGTTCTTTCCTAAATAAAACAAAAAATTAATAATTTGGTAAACTGTATTATGGCAAATAAATGATTTGTTTGTTTTTGTTTTTTGGGGGTTCAATGCCATACTTTATTTATTTCACTCACAGGACGGCTTGCCAGCACAATGTGTGAAGCAAACCACGACCGACACCACTAGCGACAAACAAAAACATCGCAGGACAATACAAATACATCACAAAAATATCGCCTTCCTTTTCTTCAGAAAGCACCAAGGCAACCCGAAGCGGTTTCCATCCACCCGCTGCATGGTCAATAAATGAAATGTCATGAGTTGACATCATAGGCCATGCGCAATCACATGGACATCCAGGAAGCTTCTTTGGATGTAGTCATATTGCACCCAGCCATGCTCACCTCAGTTGAAAATAGTCATTTGTATGGCCCATCTGTTAGTGTCTGAAACTCAATCTATGGGAGCCTCGAGGGAGCATCAATATTCAATTGATATGGGCATTTTAAACTCAAATATAATGCACCTGTATGCCTGCCATTTGTAATATTTAGGAACCGTACAATGATTATATATTTTCATTGTTGAGACAGAAACTAAACTAAAATTACCGACTTCATTAAATATTTATAAGGTTATATTGGGAATTATATAATAATGCACATGCTATTTTTTAATTCTTTCCGATATTGTTTTAGAAAAGTGGTTAGCCAATTGCCCTATGTCTTAAACATCTTTCCTTCTTTGTCCTCAATGTTGTAATTGGTTACCCAAATATTATTTTGACATCGGTTTCTCTATAATCTATTTTTAATGACTTTTGAACACGTGTGTGGCAAAAGTCAATATCATTTTTATTTTTTAAAACCAGTTTTACTGGGTTTCAAGAAGTCTGCCTTATTAATTCTTCTATTGTATTTTTCAGCTGTCTGGTTCAGATTATCTGTTTATTGACATTAAATTTGATAATCCATAGCTGTATTGACTTGAAGAGACTGTGTTACAGCAGCTTAGAGTACGCGTTTCTTGTTGAGTAACATGCAGTCACTAGTGTGGGCGGTACATTGGAGTCTGCATTCGTATTCCAGGAGTCGTGGAGGTTCTCGTGCGAATATTCTCATGTTTTAGTCAGTATTTATTTTAGAGCCTTTTCCATGAAGTTGGATTAAGGTTCTGCATTGCCACTTGGGCGTATTGCGTCAAAAAATATAATGAATACTAGTGGGTTAACTCGGGTTACCAATCCTGGCCCTAACTTAAACCCAAAGTAGGCGTCATTGGGAGCCAGTCGCCCCTGCATGTGTACACTTATACGGATCGTTTACGGTCTTGCTGGACCACTTGGGCTTTAATGAACCAATTTTTGTGTATCGCTTAGGTTGAAAGTAAGGTATTCAATTTAAATGTTCGTGAAAAAAATTATTCAAAATTAAAAAACAGTTAAATTTGAGCCTATAATTTAGTTTCCCTATGATCATGTATTTAAGTGTCAAAACTTTAATTGCCAATTTCTGGTGTTTCGTTTATAAACAGACTCCACATTTTCCAAGGCGTATTTCTAGAAAACTATTCATGTAAGGAACTTCAAATTTGTTATGGAAGATGTTTTTGTTCTATAAGTTCGTCCTTTGTTTTTTAAACGTCTTCTGAATGTTGTATTTTACATTTTAAAGACTTGCCAACTTGGGATAGAAAAAAAACGGTGGTATCGTTAGAATCAAAATGTTATAAAAATGAGGCACCCTTTATTAGTTCAAGGACCAGTCTACTTGAGCAAATAATTTATTGAATTTTATCTTTATTGCACTTCGAGAAATAAACCATGACAAAAATGCAGTCCTTTTATTGATGTTGACATTCACTCATTTCGCATTATATAGACTGTATTTTCCATACAGTTGCTATGTAATACATATGCGAAAATACATACTCTTAACTGTTAATAAGTATATTTAAATTTAAAAAACAGCGCTGACTCTTAAATATATACCAAAAAGTAAATCAAGTTCGGACACAATATTAACCTTAATAAATGACACAGGGAAACGCCTCCATCAGCATTATGTCAGTTACCACAGAGCTTATTCAAAACGATCAAATTGCAAATGTGTTTCAACCTGGGATTACAATATGTATAAAGCATTTATCGAAAAGGTATTTCTTGTTTGACATCGACAATCTCCCTGTCTAAGTGTACATTATTACGTCAAAGCGTAGTCTTGACCGCAAACGTCCACATAACCTAAACATTGTGTGATGTTTTTTTGTCAAAGTCGATAACATTCCATAATAAATGTGGACGTTTTTAACGATAAAATGATAATCTCAACCCCAAATAGTAAACAAACGGATGGGTTATCGATATCTCGACAACATTTGAATTTATGAAAGTTGGATAGCATTAATGTCGTCCTAGCCGTTGATTGATTATTTGATTGGTGTGTTACGCCGTTTTTTAGGGTATTTTACTTATACGAACGCGGTGTATTCCAACAATAATTGACACTAGCACAACCAAGGTTTGAAGCGATTCCATAATGCTGGAAAGTCTATTTACATCCAGTGCTAAGTAACGACAGAATTGCTTTTTTCAAACAAACTGCCCTTGTTGCCAGTATTGGTAGCGCAGTATTGTAGATGTATGTATTTGTACGACACCAGTATATTGTAACTCAGAATTGAGTATAAAAGAAACATTGACATTAAGTTTAAAGGACTTAATTAGGCTGCAAAAGAAGAATTGGTATGTGCAAATATATGAAAGATATGTAATCAATATCGTATAGAAAGAGAAATAAATCCTAGGCCTACTGACCGACTCGGATTTTTTACAGAAAACGAAAGGCACGATAAGTAATTAGTAAAAACAGCAACACAATTTGAACAGAAATCTGTCAAGGAATTATGTATAACTCGATGTTTTGGTCCTTTAATTGGAGGAAGAAAACAAATAGTCCAGAGACTATTTGATATAACTCATATAGCAGTATACAGTCTACAAATACATAGTTTAATGACAGAGAGATTCTGTACTTTATAACTGAGAAAAGACTATAAAATTGTGAATATAATGTACAAAAGCTGAATACAACATGATAAATAACACAAGCAAGTAGTAATCCGTCTAGGCGAAACGAATTTCGTTAAGAAAAAAAATGCTTTTGATATTTCCGTGCATTAGCCCAACTGACTGTCTCGATTAATTCCTATATTACTTTTATTTTATTTTTTCTTTATTTTATCAATACATCCGGTTTAGTCTTATTAAACAGAAATTACTTTAATTTACATTTAAACAAAAAAAACGAAACAAGTCCTTAAAAAGTATGTATTTTCTGTCAATTATCTAATTTTCCACTATTTAAGATGTTATTATTTGACAAGCTACACGACGACATAATACCTGGACATAGATGTAGTGATGGAAATGTGCTTGTCTTCATTCCATCTCTTATCTAGCGAATGGCGTCAGTGTGCTTACCGACTGAGCTTCAGTGGCCCTCGGCAAAATGACAACAGATTCTAAATGTAATCCCTGCCCGAGCTCGAATCCCGGTGGAGGTACACTTTTGTTTCTCTACAAAACAATATATATGGTATAACGTGTGTGTTATAATCGCAACCTCACACATCAACTTGACGTATATTGAATTAATTTACATTCATACATATGATTATCAATAATAATAATACCATGGTAATGGTTGGGTAATTGATATGTTTTTATTACTATTATTTCGCACCGACCGACGGACAAACCGGGTGTATTTGCCAGCATTATTGTGGGAGGAAAACTGGGTAGTAAATTAAACCAGAAAACCCATGACTTCCGCTGGAACCTGGCATTCCAACCCAATACGGTCGGCGGGAATCGAACCCGCGACCCCAGAGGTGAGGGGTATATGTGGACCAGAAGCATACACTCACTAGAGCGTACACTCTAGAACATGCCTCCAATTAAAGAAATTTGAAAGAGAGTATACTAAGTGTATTTTCATATACAGTTTTTTTCTAATAAAACGGTGTACTCGAGGTTTGCAAACTGTCATTTTGTTGTAACGTAAGTTTATTACCTGAAAGTGTACAGTCACTCGTTCTACATTAACAAAAGGATTGGGCTTGTGACCAGCTTTAAGTGTTTAATGTGACCCAGGCTGCGGAAGAGATCTTAAATTTCCCATTTCGCGCAATTTAAATGTCACCAAGGCCTAGTGGAGCCTTGGTAATAAGAACGATATACATGTATATAAAATAAGATGCATTTGTAATTGGATAATTAGATTACAACGTAGGTTTCATTTCTTGCATAATTGGTATAAGTTGTGTCCACAAATAAAATGAAAACTGATATTTGGCGAAAGGAATTGTTGCAATGGCTGCTTTTGAGTAAATAAAATCAATTCAAGTGTGGTCGGGAACGGTGGTGGACAATCAAGACGAATGGGGTCAATCTCTCGGTTTCCCCCAAGAACAAAGGGCCGGCGGCCCTGGCTTAGTGGTTAATGAGTGCACTTACTAAAGCATACTTCGATGTACCGCTCACAGGATCGAGTGACTTAAAGACTCTACATTAAATACCACGCTTGTTGCTACATTTTTATTGCTACATCTCAAAATGTTCTTCATCAGATGACTTCGGTTCCGTTATAACGTGAGCGTCGAACGAGTGTCGATTCCCCCCAAAAATAAAATACGCCTTTTAACGTCATCATGAAAAACAACGATGTTTTTCTCGAGATTGGCTGAAATGGTGACTTATTGTACTCAATGTTACATTTATTCAACTTCCCTTTAAAAACCCTGTACATAATATGTGATTTAAACGAGCACCAAAGGAATCATATTGAGTCGCCAGGGTTAAGAATAGTTGAACGAACAATAACATACGTTACTTTTTTATATTATATTTATAATTTTACTCTGTTGTATTTAGGAATGGCTTGGAATTAGTATAAAGTGTTAACGAAGTTTATTGTTATTTATTCTACACCGCACACCCAGGGTGCAAATATGTCCCGAGTGAAATATATCTTAGCACAACGCTTACATGTACCCTTGATAGTATAAGAAACAAAACCATTACTTTTAACCAATATGTGGTCTTAACATCTTGTGCAAAACATACAGCAGACTATAATCGTGTCGCAAGAGAAATGCAGTCTCCAATGAAGCCATCTCGTGCAGTTTTCCAAGGCAAAAAAGAACGTGCCTGATTGTGTAAGAGAGGTGGTTAATTAATTAAACTCGTGGAAACTGATCCGTGAAACCGAGCACGCACCGTAACTGTATAAAATCACCTATCAGGGACCGATGGAGGGGAATCCTGCGGATGTCTGTAACCATCACGTAGACAGATTTCTGGGATCGCTTGGAAATTAATCAATTCCTAAAAGACGCTGACCAACACGGACCAGTAATTGTTTTATCGTATCCCAGATCATTATTATACTATGGAAGCTCAGGATGACCACTCTATAGATAGGTTACCTTTCAAAAGTATAGGCATATTTGTTAC
>JAVFBW010113735.1:0-15927 GCA_034783835.1 Mopalia ciliata | reverse complement strand
GAAAGCAACCTCTTTTCTCGCCTCTTACGATCGACCAAGGAAGCCGAGGGAGTATTCTGCAGAGCCATGGCCCACCCACTCCCTCACGGGGCGCAACAAACAAAGACAAGACAAGGCAGGAGAATGACAAGTACATGGCACACAAGTCGTTATCAAGTTACCCGTAAGTCCCAAGAGCACTGGAGCAACAAGAAGCTCCCTCCAAACCACCTGCTCAAAATATTATTGAGGACTTACCTTATTCAGGGCAACAATGAAGGGTGTTTTCCTAGACTTCAATAAATTGATGGATTCTATAGTCTGAGGTTCTAAGCCATGCATGATGTCCACAACCAGAATGGCTATATCACAGAGGGAAGAGCCACGGCTACGTAAATTACTGAAAACACAACCAGAATGGCTATATCACAGAGGGAGGAGCCACAGCTACGTAAATTACTGAAAACACAACCAGAATGGCTATATCACAGAGGGAAGAGCCAAGGCTACGTAAATTACTGAAAACACAACCAGAATGGCTATATCACAGAGGGAGGAGCCACAGCTATGTAAATTACTGAAAACACAACCAGAATGGCTATATCACAGAGGGAGGAGCCACGGCTATGTAAATTACTGAAAACACAACCAGAATGGCTATATCACAGAGGGGGAGCCCCGACTATATAAATTAATGAAAATACATGAACAGCAAGTTAATTCCAGTCATTCAGCTAGCCACATGTAGCATAATCCAACTCATAAATTACTTTAAACTTTTTACGTGTCTTGTTCTGAAACTAACATCCACAACCCGTAGGATGTTCTGTATTTCATCTCATTTTGTATTGACCTACATGTATTGCCCCCAATATAAAACAAATAGCTTCTTTATCAAATCACTTAAGACATGTTCTAAAGCATTACATTTTAGGTTTTTTTTTAAATTTGTTGTTATTTGATTGGGGTTTATGATCTGGCTCAAGGGTATTCAATCTAATATAATCAGGTTTGTCCATTTCTCATTCTGCCTTTAAGTTATTTAAATACCAGGGATGAGATTGGGTGTTGATAAAAAACACTGAAATGGCCAGAGGTTAAGGGTCCAGGGCGAAGCCCTGGTAGGGGGCTAGGGGGGCAAAGCCCCCCGAAAATTTTTTGTTTTGAACCAAATTAAAAAAAAAAATAAAAAAAATAAAAAAAAAATTTAAAAAAATTAAATAAAAAAAAAAAAAAATCAATAAAAATAATACAAAACATAAAATGCCACAAGTGCCCATTTCCAGACATCTTATCTGTTCTTCTGTATAAGCAGACTTACTGTTATTTTAAACCTTTACCATCTTCCTTATGTAGTCATTCTTTTTTTACCTATCTCGGAATTTTAAATTTCAAACATGAAACACTTCATACTGAACGTTTATTTACTCCTGGAATACACTACCCTAATATTATTGAAGATGGAGTTACATTTTATATTTGATTAATGTTTTATTCAAGTGATTCAGAGGAATCATTTGATAAAATATCGGTTTTACTGTGAAAAGAACTGAAAAAAAAAAAATACCCCACATAGTTAAAAAATGGCGATGATAGATGGCAATTTTAGGGAAATATTTTATTATGATTTGTATATATGTCTACATAAGTGGGCATTAAGAGGGCAAATAATACATGGGAGTAGTCTCGAAGACTGCTGGCAGAGGCAAAGCCAGGAAAGGGTTTGTATATATATAAAACTTACTTAGATACTTACTTATATATGCTAATTTCATAATTGCTACATAACAAAATGCAAGTTTTAATAAAATAAAAAAAAAAGAAAACATGAAATTTATGCAATAAACAACAAGCAAACAAATTGACCTGTAATCAATAGCAATGACTACAACAAAACAATTTATTCTTTAAATCATGAAAGTAGACTTTTTTCTTTCTAATTTCTAATTTGACAATGACGTGCCAGCCCAATGGGTGAAGGAAACCACCCCCAACACCACTGTCAACAATGAAAACAACACTTGACAAATACAGGACAGGAAAACCTTAGCCCAGATTGGTGCTTAAAAATATACATGTATGTGATATATTTCTGGTGGAAACTAGTGCATCTTCAGAGGAAACCCTGTATGTGTGGAAATGAAAGCAAATGAATATGAAGTTTAAAAGTGAAACTAACCTGAAAGACTCGTGACCTGGAGTGTCGATGATTAAAAGACCGGGAAGTTTGAGTTCAATCTGCTGGAACTGAACAATGAAGGTATATTAAGTCGACAGATATGTGGAATTTGTCATGTGTCGATGATTAAAAGACCACCCTTGACATCATTGGTAACAAATGGCCACAACCTCAAAACACAGTACAAAAAAAACATCACAAATAGGTCAGCTTTGTGTTTCCCCTTAGATCAGAGAGACCTGGGCAACATGAAACTTCCTCTAGCTGCCTGCAAGATTATGGGGTAAAGAGTTTCTTACATGCAGCTGCAATGCTTTAAACAGCCATTCAAAGCAAACATTAAAGAAAAAAAACAATACTTTCCAGGGATGAAATATTTGATAAAGAAGTCAAGAATATTATTATTTTTTTTAAATGTATCAGTTTAAATATTAAATTCTTTCTCAAAATAATTTTTAAAAATATTCAACATTTCTTGGGATAAAACATTTGATATTAAATCAAAAGGTGACTACATTTTAAATTTAATTGGCTTAGATTAAACATAAATGTAACATTGCTGTGATATCTTCCACAAACCTCTTTACACATGGAGGTTTTTTCTCGGATGGCTTCCTGTGGGACATTTGTGGCACCAATTTGCTGAGTTATCCCCCCTGCTTCACCATCCTGTACATTCGTTCTTCTTAACTGGTAATAAAATCATGAAAAAAGAGATGTGAACAACATTTGAACAGTAAATGTCCTCGTTCTGTGCAGGCCTTATTTTTTTCAAAACTTTGCATAACCAATCTACTGCTCGTATGAATTTTAACTCCTGTAACCCGGTGTTCGGTTGCATGAAATGAATTTGCACAAAGGATCGTTTTCGTGAAAAGATTAAGTCCAATATACTTTCATGTTGCTGGTCTTTAAAACCAGTCAGTTTTCAATGTGTAAATAATGCAGGCCTATTTCAAACATTTAATTCTACCAGATGTTCAGCTAAACAGTTAGTGATTTCTATTACCTGTAATAAAATAGGGACAAACATCAACAACTTTAGCACAGTGCATTGGCACTCTACAGTGTATGCCTATATTTAGCTTCTTAAATGTACACCATTTGTTGTGCTAAACATTTCGCTTTTCAGTATACCTTTATAGAGCCCCACCCTGCTACCACCTGCTCTCCAGCTTTTGATACAATTTTGAAGATTTTTTTTGACTTCAAAGGAAACAAAAGCCAGAAAAGCCTGGAGTGATAGCAGTTAGAATCAGTGATACCCCGTCTGTCATGTGACATTGTCTTTGTTTAATACATGACAGACGAGACATCATATGTCAATCATAACAATAGCTTGTAGCACCACTCCCTCAGTCATTTAATCAAGTTTTCACCGTTCCACAGTGTAGGTGTGGCTTCATTAAATAGGCCAGACACTTGGATGATACTATATAGTCAATTTAAAACACCATTGAGCCAACCAAACACTTCATTTGTTTTCTCACTTAATAAATATGGTGCAGTGTATATTTCTGACAAATCACCTTTTAATTCATTGAAGGATACGTATTACAAATTGCCACTGGAAACAAACCATTATGGTTTCTAAAACTGGCCTTAATGCATTGAACATTGAATGCTTTCAGCGGGTGTATGTTATATAGTATGGTTATATAGTCTATGTGACCAAAATACTAATCAGCTGAGGCCTCTCACAGATAGACTGCCTGACTTGGAGATCGCGGCAAAGATGAGAAGATTATTGTGTATGTTTAATTTTTAGCCCTGGTGAAAACCCTGGACTTATTTTGCGCGAACGGTGACTGTTCGCATGAATTTTCATTTGCATTACCTCCACCTAACCTGAACAACCACATGAAAAAATATGAGGTACCAGTAGTCTGTACTCAGTGGTTGATATTGTTGAACAAGCATCCTTAGTTACAGTTACATTCCTGTAGTTTATGGTTTAAAACGAAAGCTAAATTCAGGAAGTGTTTGAAAGGAGGCTTTTTCTTACCAAAGATCAATAATCAAAGAGGTGATGTTTTATAATTTGTCAAGAGAGATCTAAGGCCAAAGGTCATTCAACATGTTGTAGGAAGACATGATTTGCATCAATGGTAATCGATCTGTGCTAAATGTGAAAAATCAAACAAATAATTGGCTGGTGCGTCTTCAAGTAGGGTAGACTTCAAACATTTAATATGGAATGAATTATCAGTTTAAGTGATTGATTGTTATTTAATGCTATACTTAATTTGTATCAATAATTTGAAAACTTGAAAACTTAAAAAAAAAATGAATGCAAACCTTGTCGAGAATTTTAGTCTTGCCAGTGTCTACGTGACCGAGCACACAGACAACTGGTGCCCGGAGAACATCAATAGACCGTTTCTTCTCAGCCGCTTCTCTACGTTTTTCAATTTTTAACCGAGCACGCTCTGCACTATCCAGATCCTCATCATCACTACTTTCATCACTGGAGTCTTCATCTTCTGATGAACCTTCATCCTCAGACTCATCTTCAGAATCACTTTCATGAGATTCCTCCTCAACTTCTTTCTTTTCCTCAGACTTTTTTCTGGTTCTTTTCTCCTGAACTGATACCTCCACCTTCTTCTCTTTAACTTTTGTTCACAAGAAAATAATATCAAATATTCAAATCAAATATACGGGAGCTTAGATTTATTTAGAATTTTAAATATACTCTTCATTATTTTTCAACATCCTAAATTGACAGCCAATTTTGCATATTTTTTTTCTTCTTGATGAGTGTCATTATGCAATCAATGACAATATACTCAATCTAATGTATAATTGTTGTATTTTATTATACATTTCCATTTTGTCAACTTTCAAAACTTTTTGTCATTGTAACTTATCAGTTTTGTATATAAAACAGTGTTTTTCAGTTGATTACTTAATGTTTAAATTGCCCTTAAGGGTAAATCACTTATATGAAGTGTTTTATTCTGTTTAATGTTCCTCCAGTGCTTAGTTAAGACAGAATGATAGGCTGAATCATAGTAAATTCAAGACAAAAACAAAAACAATTTGAAAACAATAAAAAAATTTTAAACAGAGAAGACAGAAAATTATTCCCTCTGCTTAGATAATCTATAAATTCAAGCACACAGAAGTTGTTAAATATTTTGCATTACATACCTTCTTCCACTGGTTTTTCTATTTTCTCTGGTACTTCTTCTTCTTCATCACTGACATCCCATGAGTCCTTGACTTCAATATTTGATTCCTTATCTTTTACCTCCCCTTCAGTAGTTATTTCCTCACTAGGGGGCTCTTCTGGGGAACTCTCCTTTTCTAACTCCTCCACTGGAGAGGGAGACTTTTCCTCTTGCGAATCTAAAAACAAACAAATCAATAAAGATGGAATGCTTTGGGAATTAGAGCACAAGACAGAGATAAATAGTAAAAGAAGCTTTGTTTTTTAAAATAATGGGAACACTGATTCTATTGTGTATACGATACATTGAGAACACTCGAATAACATTTCCTTTACATAATTGTCCAGCATCCATATTGTCTATACCAATCAGATTTGACAAATGTGAGAGATTAGGAAAAACAGAGGCCCTTTCTACAATTAAGGACATGAAATTTTTATATGTAATTTTGTCAATTTTACAATGCAAGAGAAATCTTTCAAACGGAACTGGAATTGGATTTAATAAAGTCCAGCAATATTTATGTTTCTTTGGTTTGACTTCCTGCAGACAAGTCAGACCAGCCATATTTACACTGAGAATTAACACTACCTTGTCTTTGTGTCGATTTCTTCTTCTTGGCATAAACTGGTCTTTTTTTGGGAACGTCTTCTTTATTTGGTATATCCAATCCTAAGGGACACAAAAATATTGATTGATTAATTCATATTTTACGCCGTGCTTAAGGGTATTTCGCTTATATTATGGCAGTGTATTCCAACAATAGTTGTTTACTAAATGTGGTGGAATCTAGGTTCCTTGAAAGAGGTGTTAAAGAAACCACGTGGCTAGTATTGAGAACCCTTATCTCAGTGGGGGGTAGGGGGAGACACACGTTGTGGCACTCACACTTACAGGATTTATTTTACAGATAGTTTATAGTATTATTTTTGTGAATTAGTCACTTTTAATCCGATTTAAACCCGACATGTAGCTTTTCAATCTGGTCTAGAAAATAGCAATTGATTGATTGATTAGTGTTTTACCCACATTCATCGGTATTTCAGCTACGCTGTGGCGCCCAGCTAATAGCAGTGATACAATAGTTCTCTACAAAGATTTTGTTTATTTTATCTTTTAATTTTTGCTCTCACCTTTTTTTTTTATCTACATTATATTTTTATTTAAAATATTTCCAGTCTTAAATATCTTGCATGTCTTCTTTGCAATGTAGTCTTTTTGGCCATCATATATTGAATTCTCTTGTCTGACCAGTGTCCAGAGCAAAACATGTTTCATACAGCTTCTCATAGTGTTGCTTTGTAGCATATGTTGTAATTGAACTGCCCATGAAAATAGTGTTTACTTTGTGTGAGGGGTATATATAGCTTGCTAAACATTCTGTCATCCACTGTTGAAAACATTAGGTTTATTACGTGTAAATGTTAAAAGTATATAACTAGTTGTACAGATAATTTTCCTCAAATTTAAAAACAGTAAAATGTACACCAAAATACAATGAAATATCAACAGATAAAACTATTTAAATATATATAAATTTGGATTATTGACATTTTCTGACATTCTGACATTAAAATTCATATTTGTAAAGCATTTTTCCAAAAATGAACAAAATGTGGTAAAAATGTTTTTTTTAAATCCCGTACCTTGTGCTTTCATAAGCTCCAACATTTGCATGGCTCGTTTCTTTTCCTGTTTTTGTTTAGCAGTCAGAAATTTACCCTCAGCTTTTAAGCGCTCCATCTTTTCTTTTTCTTTCTGCTTCTTTTTTTGTTTTCTTTCTTCTTCTAACCTTTTCTGTATTACACAAAGACAAAAAACATTTTAGGATGCAAAATAATGTCATGGTCTAGATACAAAGATCGGAACCCGTAATCAGTAACATTTTTGTTTTGTTATACTGTAAAGTTCTTTATATTAGTGGGAATTTATTTTCACGTTTTCATTCTTATATTAAATCCGTTAGAATTAGTTTTCTCGCATTTATATACCTTAACAAAAAATTAAAGAAATTGTGCATGTTTGGGCCTTGCTGTGAATTAATCCAGTGAAGTGTCAAACTGTTGTGCCAGCTTCACACCAGCCTTTTGAGTAATGACCATTACTAGTTTGTATAAAACAAATGTTTTAACGTAAACTTTTACAGAGAGTAGCCTGGTTTGAAAAACAGCATGAAATGGAATGACTAGGACTTTGTTAGATATGACCTGGTTGGTGGACTTCAGCCCTCGAGCCAATCAAAGGCACCTTTGTTTAGCTCTATGGGCAAATATCTCACAATTATTGAATCCAAGTGGATAACAAGTTCAGATAACTCTGTAAAAGCTTTGCATTAACTGCACCATGTGTGCCCGGCTTTGACTGATTAATTCTTTGTCTTGTTGAACACATTTGGGCAGCTTCAGATACAATAAGTTACAACAACAACATAATATTACGATCGTTTGTTTGTATGTTTGGGGTTTAAACGTCATACTCAAGGGTATTTCACTTATTGGAGTAGGATTAGGTCTCGACTTGTCTTACCCACCCACGGAATATTTTCAGGTTGGTTTATCGATTTTGGTTTATCGAAGACCAATTGTATACAATACTAGAATGAAATTTCGAAGACGTTATAACCATTACGCAGTATATCATGGCAAATTATAGTACGGTTACACTGTATTAACACCATACATCTGTTTGCAGGAATTAATTTTCATGCAAAATTTGATTCCACGTGAAAACTAATTATATTATTTTAGTTTCCCAGCTTGCTAAATATTAAGAGTTGCTTACAATATAATAACAGTTTTGATTTTGAATAGTTCCCAGGCTCCTAAATATTAAGAGTTGGATACAATATAATAACAGAATTGCACTTTTAATGGAATTATGGCAAACTACTGAACTAACATTTCAAAATTCATTCTTACATTTCTTTTCAAACATTACTTTTTGAAACTTTGTCAGAATAGATATGAAGTTGTAAGCTTTGTAAATAGGCTAAAAATAATTGATTACTAGTTTCTCTGTTTTGAGAAAATGGTGGGGGCGGGAGTTTTTTTAATTTATTTCAGATACAACCACTTTGGGAGATATGTAGAATAGAACATATTATAAGCTTACGCATAAATACATTTTATTGAAAGCCAAATTTCACAATGCAGGCAATAGGCGGTGCAAGAGAAACTATTCATAAACTTTTTATGGCCTTAGGTCATACTCAATGCCATTTCATTTATAGGAAACATCATTCCTTATCTCTAAAATAAAAGACTGACCTGTTCTTCTCTTTGTAATCTAGCCTCCTCGTGCAGCCTCTCTTTCTCATCTTCTGCAAGTCTCTGGCGTTCCTCTTCTTCCTGGACCTTCTTCAGATGTTCTTTTAGCGCAGCAATCTGTAGAGCAAACAATAACAATAAAAGTCTATCAACTGGAAAAAGAATGTTTTGTCAATTTCTTAGTAAAACTGATTGATAACTTCAGCTGTGATATTCCTCTTCAAAAACTCTTACATTGAACCAAGGGCTTAGACAGAGGGGTGTCCACCTGACCAAATGGACACCCTGAAATTTGAACATGCAGGAGATAGGGAAATTGTTAAAATTGGGCACCCTGTTACTTTAAAAGTGAAGCAAAATGACCATTTTGGAGACAATACTGTTGATTTTTGGCTAAGCCCCTGCATTGAATGCACAAATTTGTAATTGGTATTTATGTACATGTAACAGTCTGTCATCGCACCAGTTCAATTTAATTACAGTTTCGTTAAAAAAAAACCTTATATATCTCAATTTAATAAAGAAGTTGTTAACAATCAACAAAGCTTCCATAAGACTAACCTGTTTTGAGGGACCTTTTTTCTTTGGTGCTTCTTTCTCTTCTTTTCCTTTCTTTTTCTTCTTTTTACCCTTTCCATCATCCTCACCAATATCTTTTTCTCCATCTGAAGTATAAAAAATGAATTTTCACATCCGTATAACATTGCCTCTTAAATACAGGAGTCCTCTCAACTTCCTCAAGTATCGTAGGGTAACTTGGGGACTCAAACCTATGCGTCATAGGTTGGAGGATCAATAGTCTGAAATGCTAATGACTGCATCACTGACCTAGTTTCTTGAGTTATGGATTGCAGACTCGCTGGCGATAAAAAGCCAATAAAATTGTCATCCATAGGGAATTCTTTCTTGTTTTATGTTATCCAACTTCTAAATGCCACTCAAAGATAATAAAAATCCATTGGAGTGATTCCCCCACACCAGGAAACGGTTCATTGATCGATTGGTGTCTTACGCCATGTTTAAGAGTATTTCACTTATAATGGTGGTGTATTCCAACTATAATGAACACTAGCACAACAAAGATGTGAAGCATTTCCATAATGTTAGAAAGTTAATTTTCTTCCAGTGCTAAGTAAAGACAGCATTGCTACTCTTCAAAAGAACTGCCCTTAGTCAGAGCGCCCAGGAAAGAGACAAGAAGCGAGTCATGAAGTTTGAAAGGCAGGTCATTAAGTTCATGCCTTGGCCAGGTTTAACTTACCTTCTGGAGTCTCCTCTACAACTGGTTCAGCCTCCATCTTTGCCTCTTCTGGTGTGTCTGATACAGGTGTACTTTCCTTCTTCTTTAGTTGCTGAAATACCAAAATTAGAATATTCTATTTCTGTTCGAGGAATATCTTAATTCTGACTTAGTCATCATATTAAATTACAAGTGTTAGAAGAGATCAAATATAAACAGCACCATATAGCTATTAATAATAAATCAAAATTCAAGGCAACAAATTCTATGATTTTGTAGTTATTATTTAGACTTAATATTTTATAAAACAACCCCAGCAATTGTTGGAGCTACATCATGAATCCCTAATATACCTGAGGTCCATAGAGGGTCTTGAACCCGTGAGCTGTACATTGAGGGAGGATTAGTAGCATGATCGTTGTTAGTTTGATTGGGGTGTAATGGCATACTCAAAGGTATTTCACTTATCTGATGATGGATTGTCCACTTCACAATGCTCCTTTTCTTATTACAGTGGAAAACTGAGAGGAAACCTCGTAAAAATCATCCCCCGCTGTTGCCGGAGCCACATTTTGTGACTCACTCATATATCTGAGGGTTAACAGATGGTACATCGAAGAAGGCTTAAAAAGCACACTTGCTAACCACTAAGCCAAGGGCACGGGCTCCAGTAGCCTGATAAACTTGAGCCACAAACATTGACCCACAGACACTGTCTTGTAAATTTAGGAACCAATCAGATACAATCTGGTGTAGAATTATCATTTTGAAATTGGCATCCCTTCCCCAAGAAGAAGAAGATGGCTGGCACTAAGGGACGGT
The DNA here is from genome assembly GCA_034783835.1 of Mopalia ciliata. Taxonomy (NCBI): domain Eukaryota; kingdom Metazoa; phylum Mollusca; class Polyplacophora; order Chitonida; family Mopaliidae; genus Mopalia; species Mopalia ciliata. The sequence continues at coordinate 5,268 of JAVFBW010113735.1, read as the reverse complement.
GACCAGTATATAAGGTTGATCCCTGTTGGTTGATTGGGGTTTAAAGCCCAAGGTTATTTCACTCACAGGACAAGCCCAGTGAAGGAAAACACCCTCGACATCAAATAAAGACAAGATAGGAATAAACAGGACCGATATGACATCACAAACAGATCAGCTTCATGTTTGTCATTAGCTGAGGTACCACAGGGGCAACCTCCCTCCCTCCCAACCCTTTGCATATTCATGGTTGCATAATTGTGTATATTGTTTGTTTGTTTTATTAGTTTGTTTGATTGGTGTAACGTCGTACTTTAGGGTATTTCCCTTATATGACGACGGACACAAACACAGAACATCACAAACAAATCTGCTTCCCGTTACACTTTAGCTCTGCGAACACCAGGGAAACAGAAAGCAACCTCTTTTCTCCCCTCTTACGATCGACTGAGGAAGCCAAGGGAGTATTCTTCAGGGCCATGGCCCACCCGCTCTCTCACAGGGTTTGATTTATTGGGGTTAACCGTCGAATTCAAAGGTATTTCACTTATCTGACGACGGATTGTCCACTTTACACTGCACCTAGCCTTGTTACTGTGGAAAACAGTGAAGAAACCTCGTAAAAAAAAAAAACACTCTCTTGATTGCCAGAGCCACAGCATGTGACTCGCTCACATACCTGATTATCGACAGGCGGACTCGATCTGCATACATTGTAATATTTGAACAGCAGAATTTACTGTTCATTAATACCTGCTGTTTTTGTTGTTCCTTTTTTTTCTTTTCTCTTTCCTTCTTTTCTTTCTTTTTTTGTGCAGCAGTTTTAACAGTGCTGCCACCTTCCCCTGCCTCTTCCTCATTCTCTTGGCCTTCTTCATTCCCCTGATCTTCTTCATTCATCTGATCTTCTTCACCTTCTTCGTTCTCTTTTTTCTTTGCCTTCTTTTTATTCTTTCTAGTTTCTTCCTCTTCCTCTTCAAGATCTTCCATAGTAACAACCTTGGGCTCAATTAAGGTCACAGCCTCACTTTGGTTGTCTGCTGCTTCTGTATTTGTGGCAGCTGCACTGTCCGCAGCTAAACTTTCCTCTTCCTCTGCTTCAGCCTGTTTTTTCTTTTTCTTACTCTTTTTACTAACTTTTTCTTTGGGCTCATCAAAAGCAGCAAGAATAGCATCAATATCTTCCTCTTCTTTTGTAACTTTCTTCTTTTTCTTTTTCTTACCACCAGCACTTTCTTTTTCTACTGGTGTTAAAACAACATCTTCAGTTTTCTTTTTTGATTTGTCCTTCTTTGGTTCATTCTCTTGTTCACTCTTCACATCATTATCATTCTCATCATCATCATCATCACTCTAAAACAAACAGATGAATAGAAGTAGGTCATTGCAATCACTCTTAAAGATAGTAAAATGAAAATTGTGCGAAGATGTTCTGAAATGAAATGTGTCACTATCATCACTTTAAATGATAGGAAACTAAAATTGTGCAAAAATATACTGGAATGGCTCATTACAATCACTGTTAAAGATAAGAAACTAAAATTGTGCTAAGATGTACTGTAATAAAAAGGGTGATCATCACCCCTTTTAAAAGAAAGAAAGCTAAAATTATGATAAGAGGAACAGAAAAAGTTTGGTCGCCTAATCATCATCACTGTCACCACATTTAACTCTAAAGAAAGAAAAGTTAAATTGTAAAAACTAACAACCCCAAGAGAAATGAAACTAAAGCTGTTACAGGATAATTCAAGCGGGTTATCTTCATCACTCTAGAAGAAAGAAAACTTAAATCAAAGAACATCATTCAGAGTTTAAAAAAATAAATCAATAAAAAAAACAGGAAATTTTTTTTTAATTTATTTACATGTACATCAGATGCCTACAGTGTATGTACATGTTCTACACAAGACAGCCAGAAAAGGATTCCCATACGCTGTCAGAAATATTTTAATGATAGATTGACCATAATCCAGTAAACAAGGATGGTTCCAGTTATAACCATTTATGCAGTATATCAGGGTACATCATGATTATAGCGTAATCTATATATGAGAATGACAGTTCACAAAAAAAAATTTCACGTAACTGAACATAGGGTCAAGTGGGTTTTAATTCACGCAAAAGGTAGATCAGTGAAGCAAAATTTTGAAAAAAATAAAGCCTGGATTATTTATCATAAGAAAATTGCTCAATTCCAGTAAGTCATCAAACGGTATTACAGTACAACAATAAAGCTTAAGTTTAAAATACATGTGATCCGTTGATACAAATTGTTTTTTTGATGAACTAACCTTAAAATTAAATACGTGATTAATGGCTACATTCACAGTAATCCAATGATGATATGTCAACATTCACCAAGCTGTCTGGGTCCTTAAGGTCTTTTTTTAATTTCTGAAGGCAGGCTTACAGAGCGCATCTTTTAACTTTGTGCCAATTGCTCAATAATTCTGTTATTTAACAACCCTACAGATTTTAAAGCATGTCTAGGGCTCGCTTAGTTCAAAGCCAGGTCAACACTGACTTAAGTCAAACACCTGCGTGTACTGTCTGGTAGACAATGGAAAGAAAGAAAAAAAAACGATACAAGAATCATTTAAATGAAACCTAACTAATCCCAAGTCAGATACCCCTTTCCCCACCCCACTTCCTGCTTCCTGCTTCTTACTGAAACGGACAAGCTCTTTTTCACATTTTTGGGTGTTGTCTATCATTCCTTTGAATAATATACACACTGCAGCTGAGTTGTTAATTAACCCAAGAATTTCAGGCCATTTGTGCGACTAGTCAGCTGACAGTCATTGAAGTACAGTATGTTATGGTTTCGCATCTGTTACGTGCACATGACTGTCATTACCATAATTTACTTCCTCGTTTGCTTTATTAAATCCTTTAATGCTATCAAACTTCCCCACGGAAAACTACAGCCATGAATTGTATGTAAATGACAATGAGATTGCACTATTGGATTTTTGGTGCTGTCTCTGTGGTCCGCGCTCACACGAATTTTCAGACAATGAAAAAATAGATAATTAAAGGAATTCTCTGAAGTGTTATTGGTAGAAAAAGGAAAATTGGATGGGCCAATCAAATGAAGGTTGCCCTCTCTGCGGTCCGGGCTTTTGCGGCATAGGCCCATGTAACAGTAACTCTTGTACCTGATAAGATTTAGTTTTGCCACAAAAATGAAACGTTCGACTTCCTAACACCATTTATTTCAGTTGTCCACAGCATAACGGATAGACAGAGAGTTGAGGGGTGAACATGTCGTCTTATATCTTGTGGAACCATAGGTACAGGAAAAACAAAACACACGTTACCTGCATCATATCATTTTCGTCCTCTAAAGCAGCAAGCATACCAAATCCACCCATAGCCTTCTTTGGCTTGGAGGATCGTACTGGGGCGGCATAAGCTATTTCGTCCAAGTCTATCTCACTATCTTCATCTTCCTCCGAGTCTGCCTTCTTATCAGCCTTCTTCCTAGACTTCTTCTCCTAACACACAGATTACAGTTCACACATAATTATTTTTTTGGTTTCAGCATGTTTTTGCTAAGAGTAAAATATATACTAAAACGAAGGGGGTAAAAATTAACATAACTTTTTTAAATAAGCTTGCATTGCTATCATCATATGAAAGGTCACATACAAATTGAAACAGATCCATAATTAAATGATACAATTCCACGATTAACTGATTAAATAGCTAAAAAGGAAATATATTTTATAAACATTGTTGTACCTTGTTAGATTTGGCACTAGATATTTCTTCATTGTCATTTCCGATGGACAGGCCATCCATTTTTGTAGCAACATCATCATCACTAGAAAAACAGAAAAAAAGTGGGTATCCTTCCTAACACATCGAACTTAACCTAAACATAATTGAAGGTTTTGTTTATATCCATATATTTAAGAAGTGTAATTACTTTTTAGAAGTATTGCCGTCATTCATCCATTTCAATAAAAAGTTTGGTTTGTTTGTTTGGGGGTTTAATGTCCTACTCAAGGGTATTTCACTCATAGGACGACGTGACAAGATGACAACAACAGGTCGCAAAAGACACCACAATCAGATCGGCTTCCTGATCCCCTTTAACCCTGAGAGCACCAGGGTAACATGAAGCTCCCTCCAGCCGCCCGCTAACCGTTAGGAAACTGGTGAGCTTGACCATTTCTAATGCACATGTGCATTACTATTGTGATAGATAGCTCATTAGAATCTCCCTCCTCCACGATTTTTTTGGTTGTTGTAAAAGTCCCCAAAAACATCGAAATATTTGACATACATAGAACATGAATATATAAGAACAAGTAATAACTTGTCCTCGATTGATATTTCATTTCAGTTAGGATTAAAATAAGTTTAATTAAATCCAATAACTTGGTAAAAAAAAAAAAAAAAATTAAATTTAATTATACTATTTGCTTGGTTTTTGCAGTCTAAAAAGAAATCAAAAATACTTATTTATCTGAATTGTAACCTAAACTTGAAGAGCATTAACATCTCATTGATGGATTTTAATGGTTGACAAGGGGGTGAATGAGCATGACCGAAAAAAGTCAGGAACACATTAAGCTTGTTCCAGAGAAGATTCCAAATTATAGACGGGAAGGTAGCGAAGCTAAAGAAAAAAAAAATATATATATATTGTTTTAAGAGACCATGCCTTCGCTAGGCATGCTTTGCCAAATGCCGACATTATCAGGACAATGAAGTGTTGCCCAGCTGTCTGAACTATATTAGGTTTGGATTGACAAGCCATTAACACCTAGAATATGTTCTTTAATATGGCAATGTAGCCTAGGTGACCAAAATACATGCAGTTATAACACAAAGGCACTATATTTGGAGTTTTGTTTTTAACAGTAGGTATGGGTACTATAAGGTGAAAAGTTTAAATTGGATTATTTATCGACCAGACAGTGAACTTAAAATGCGTGATTGGGGTTCAAGCAAAACCCACCACAGGGATGCTTCTAGATGGTTACATCCCACAGGTTGAGAATTATATTTTGCAACAAAAAAACAAAACAGAACAAACTTGTGTATGGTTGAAATGTTGTTTGAGGTCTGTAAAGGCATTATGCTAGGCTCAGGTGTGATCAGTACACTCACTGGCAGGAAATTGTATTGCAACTTCACTTGTTCCCAGGAAATTTTAGAAAATTCCAGCTGTGTGAATGAAAAACTTAGAGGTTTAAGACACCAAAAGAGTCCCAATCGTCTTTTCTTCCTTCAATCGGCCGAACATTTTGTTATCAGCGAAAACAAGGTTTTTTATAT
>JAVFBW010113724.1:0-15927 GCA_034783835.1 Mopalia ciliata | reverse complement strand
AGAATTCCACACACATTAGAGGCAACATGGCGGCTCGCTGGACGGTTTCAAGCAGGACGACAACCAGAGCGGATAAAAAGTGGCGAACATCCGGCTTACGTGCCAGAGGAAGCCTGTAAGGTAAATAGTGGAGATTTATGGGACATTATGATTCGTGTTGGTTTTTTTTTTTAACGATATAACTGTACGGAAAGTGCTCCCCGCTTGCGCCACATGTGTGCAGGATTTTTTACTCCATGACTGGGAGGGGAAGCACTCACAGTCATGTAAACAGGGCTAATAGGCCTAGTGCTGTGTAAATATAGCATGTGATGAAATGGGCTTATTCCTCTGTCTTGGCCCCACCTATCTCAAACAGTCGTGAAGGTTGGAAATTGATCCGCCGTCGTTGCCAGCCTGTCAAAACATGTATCTAAATTTTCTCTGATTGATTTTAGTATACAAAAGTTACAATAATGTTAGTCCTTTTTTTATTTCCTGACGTTTAAATATATAAGCTTATATATATATATATATATATTGTTTTTTGTTTCTCGCTGAGAGGTTATCTCCCTTTGCAATAACAAGATTGAAAAGAAATATTGTAGTTAGGTCAAATACTAGTAATTTTTCTAAGTGTATCTTAAAAAAAAATCAGTGAAAAATTATATATATATTTTGGCCGGCGATAGCAGAGGATCAATTTTCAACCTTCTCCACTGCCTGAGATAGGTGGGAAGTAGGGCTGACGGGGGAATTAGCCTTTAGCATTGTGCTAGGTGCTGTGAATGCTTACTGTTAGGCGCAGCATGAGTAACCTTACATGCATCTTACCGTCCGCATTTTCTTGTCACCATGTTATATGCCAGGTACAAATGCCATGATGGCAAGCCTTAGTTTTCCGAAGGAACGTACGTGTAGGAGCTGCCCTGCACTGCATTTGATTCAGTCTCTTAGATAAATCCTCCTAGGCATCTCCCAGCCTCAAATTTATATCCATAGGTGCCACAAGGTTTCAGAAACAGTCATTTCTAGGGATTTGTCATCGGTAGTTCACATCAACGAGTCTTCAGTATCCAGCTAAAACTGCTTTCCACCATTATTATGTCCATGTGCAAACACCATACATGGTGACAATTTTGAAATCAAAATTTGATTCATCGCACTATTAAAGGGCAATATAACTATAATAACAGGTTAAATACCAATGATAATTTATCAAATACCAATGACAATCTATCTTGTTACCAAGACCGTATGCTACATTGTACTTAGAAATAAAATTATATAGAATGATTTATTTTATGACTGAATTGAAGGCAGAGCAGCGTAGTTCCTACGTTCCTTCTGAAAAACCTGGGCTTGTCATTATTGCGTTGATACCTATACAGGTAACATGGCCACAAGAAAATGGGGAAGGTATTAAGACGTCATTTAAGGTTACACCATCAGCAAGTCATTGAGAGAGGAATTGATGCATTATTCTATTTGAAGAGAGACTTCTGACTGTGTTTCACTTCTTCTAAACATGTGTATAAACTTAAAGGTAAAGCCAAATTGTGGCGATTAGCTATAGCTGAATACACCTAAAAAAATGTACAGCTGATGTGGACTAGCTCATAAAGATTCAACCAGAAGGATTAAATTTCACGCCACACCCCTGTTTTAGTGGGAGTCTGTGGAAAGTATAGATAGGCAAACTATACATGTATGAACTCTCCCATGTGAACTAGGTGTATGTCTTGGTTTTGTAAAATACAGTGAACATGTCACTGTCTAGATTATATGGAATATGATAATGGAATGTGAATTTTCATTATCTAAACATGACTGGAGAAAAATATAGAGATCTGATAACCTGTTTTTTTTATGACCAACTTTATGAATAAGCTTGTATGTGTCATTATTTATAGTGTTTAATCTGTCAGTCATCTTGGTATTGCTTCTACAATTATCTCTACAATGATATAATTTGACATTAAAGCTACATGTAAGGTTTGATACATTGATAAATAGTTACCAGGGGGGCTTGATCCACAAATTTGGGGAAGGGTCCTGTGGCAGCCAGTTTGGGGAATTTTACATCTAGGGAGTTGATTTAAACCTTTGTATAGGGGGATTTTATGACTCATTTTCTAAAATATATTAGATTTGATTGTCGCACCCTGTGCCACAGTAGTCTGTATGACACTTAAGAACTCCACCGCTAGTCAGGGGTATAATTTTGACTTTTTTTTTGTTTTTTGCATTTCTGAAATCTTCTTTTCATAACCTTGATAATGCAAAAAATTTATGATTTTAGAATGTTTTTTTTTAGGTTTAAATTATAAAATAAGCGCTCCAAAGATTATGTATATCAAAGGACAGAAGGGATTAACAAGATTATCTCACTTCACAATCATCCTTAGAAAACTCGATTTGAAAACCCAGTGTTTTGTTATTCTAAAACATTTAGCATTTTTTCAGGGTATTCATTATAAATTTTATATGCTACTGGTCATAATTATTTCCAAATTTTTTTTTCAACTTCAATGTAAAAAATTTTGATCAGAACAAACAATACCAGAATGCTTGAATGCGCTGACTTTAGAGTGAGTATTTACTGATAAACCAAAGCCATAACAAAATGCTAACAGTATACTAAATTGCTTATTTACTTTTATACTTTTGTTTTTGTTCACAGAGCTCAAAATGTGAAGCCTTCAAACTTTTGTAAATAATAAAACAGAAATGGCAAGCCAGCTTTCTTCTAAGTTATATAGATAGTTAGAATCGAGTCTGAAAGTCATGCGTAACTAATTGTAGCAGAATATCTTTAATTTCCTTATCTGTGCTTCCACTGTTAAAGTACTGTTTCCCTAATGACTGTGATAATTAATACAAGGAACAAAGCCTGAATGTAATCACCCTGGCCTACTACTACCACCACAAGTGTCTTAGCCCATTGACTGATGTTTAACACTGTGTTATTTCACTGCATGATAAGGGGGTGTAAGTCCAAAAATAACATCAGGATTCAGGAAGTGTGCAAAAAGCCATCTTAAATGGTTTGGCACCAAACAAGCTACTTTCATGGTATCCTAGAATAAATAATAGCAGCCAAACAAAAAGAGCAAAAAAAAAATCAAAAAAATAAAAACAATGGTTCAAAATTTAATCTTTTAAAACATAAATAATTGCACTACTTAAGTAATCATGACTTCAATCTCACAAAATTCGGCTTGAATCAAAAGATACATGTAAGTTAAAATTTAAAGCCTGAGCAAAAGCTGGACTACATGCTATGACATAAGAAAGGATTTTATATACAGATTTTACAAGCGATTTATTTCACAAACTTTAAAACAGCACATTTATTTTTCTGATAAAAAAAAAAAAATTGAGGATGCACAAATTTGGAAATTATCACTCAGTATAATAATTATTAATCTATTGCCTAACTTAAAATCAGATTTGACTATCAACCGTTGCAGCAGTCAGAATTCTGTATTGAGACAAGATTCCACCGGTAACAGCACTGTGTCTTTGCATATTGTTCTAAATGATCAACATACAAAAACTTATTGACATTTTCTTCAAGATTTTACCAACCGCAACGCTTATTGAACACACACAGAAAATTAATTTAAGAGAAATTAATAACTTATTCAAAGCAATTTAAGTGATATAGATCGAAAGAAGGGAGTTAATAACTAACTTTGGAGAAATTTGGTTGCCGAACAAATTTCAGGTTTCCATGGCAACAAATATGTCTGGATCAGTTATTTTTTTTTTTACAAGACCATGTGAACAGGATAGAACCCAAACCAAACTTAATTTTTTGATTAACTTTTTAGATATTGACTTTGGAAGAACCCGGTAAAGAAAGTCAAGATGATCGACAGGGGAAGATGTTATTACATACAGAATACTCACTATTATCCTTACTGCACAACCAGGATGGTGTAGTTCATCATCATGGCTTATTCAAGGTAATCTGGTGAAACTTATACTCGTAACAGTTTATATTTTCAATACTGTATATTTTTTAGGTAAGAAAAGTTTGGCTCAACTCAAAACCATATAAATATATTTCTTTCCCAATTCAATAGTGTTCTTGCCCTGTTTTCAACAGTGGATACTTGTATGTCTTTCTATCTTTTTCTATAAATATCTATATCTTCTATCCCGTCTTTTTATACATCCTTCTCTTACCTGTTCTCTTTTTCCCTTCTGTCCATCCAATATTGTTTGTCCATTTGTCTATCACCCTAAAGCTCCAATTAGCATACAAACTTTCATAAATCACCCTCTGGCTAAAACATGTGTTGAACAGTAAGTTACATACTCAATAGTCATGTGGTCTTTACTTAGCACTGGAAGAGCATTTCGAATTTTAGACTTTAAATCCAACATGTAAAGAAGCTCCAATTCCACCAGTGTCATATAAGTCAAACATCCTTGTCAATTAAGCCCTGTGTTATACACTATCAATCAGTTAAATGGAAAGAAAATTAAATCAGTGATTTCTTCATTTTTCAAACTTCTTTTTTGAGCTGTGACTATGCTTTCTAAAGTTTATGGAGAATGATTTCCACTGGATGAATGAAAATGTCTGTTTTACATTGTTATAGGATGAGGCTTGGGAGGAGATAGACAGTTTAAGTAACACAGGCTCTATAGACTACACTGGCCGGAAAAAGAAGAGACTATGTCTAGTTTTAGACTGTTTAATTCCACATGATTTTAGTGACCAGAATGCTGACCTGATTAATCTTCAACATTATGTCATCAAGGAGAAGAAACTCTCAGAAAAAGAAGCCATTATTATATTTTATGATGTAGTCAGAGTTGTACAATGTCTTCATCAGGTGGGTTTTCATTTATTGTTTAGGATGGATGTCTTTCTCTGCATCTAAATGGGGGCCTGCCGCCATGGCTTAGTGGTAAGGGAGTGTGCTTACTAAAGCCTACTTCGATATACCTTTCACAGGATCGAGTCTGTCTGTCGACCCTCAGGTACATGATTGAGTCACACGATGTGGCTCCGGCAACCGCTGATGGGGTGGTTTATACGAGTTTTCTTCTCGGTTTTATCCACCATAATTAGGAAAAAGAAACAGTGTGAAGTGAACAATCCATTGTCAGTACCCTTAAGTACGACATCCCAAGCAAACAAAAAAAAAACAAAGCATCTTAATGGACGCAAAATAAACTTCTTGATCGAAAGTTCTAAGTAAGATTTAAAACCTTTCTTTATCATGGACAGTCCATGGGTGAAAGTTTCCTGTTGTCTTGGGTCTTTCTGAGCTAGAGGCAACACAAAGCCAAAATTTGCTGGTGTTAAGTGCTGTCAATTTCTCATCTTTGTCCTACTCAATCTGACCATTGTATAGTGTTGCATTGGGTTTTCATGTTGAAGTGAGTGTCTTTCGGTTAAGTTCATAAATTAAATATGCTAACTTGTAATCATGTTTATGGAAAATTGTTCTAAATGACGATGAGTGGAAATTGGGGTTTATATATTCAATGTGCTTTTAACTTTCACACCAAGCAAAGTCCACCTTGATTAGAATTAAATCTACATATAGTTGTGGTGTTAAAAGTTGAGCAACACAACAGATGTCATTGTTTATTTCCTAAACATGAAGTTATTTCAAAGAAAAATCCTGTATTTGAAATTACAGAAAAATATCGTCCATCGAGATCTGAAATTAGGAAATATGGTTTTGAACAAGAGAACTCGGCGGATAGTGATTACAAATTTCTGTCTGGGGAAACATCTGGTGTCCGAGAATGACCCTCTCAAAGACCAGAGAGGAAGCCCAGCTTATATCAGCCCGGATGTTCTCAGTGGTATGTATACCGTCATATTTATTAGATCGCTATGGATTGTTTTTGATTCATTTGTTATCGTTTTGCAGCATCAAAGAGACCAAAAGCAACAAAATTTATCTTTTTAGGAAAACAAAATCTTACGGAAAAGTCTGCTCATCAAATTTCAAGAATTGGTTGGCTTTAAAGCTTTAATAGCTACTTTTTCAGCCTCAAATCACATTGCTGTTATTTTGCAGCTGAATAAAAGCAAGACAGATTAATTTTAGTTCAGGCGGTTGACGGAAACTTCTTGGCAACCCTGCGCTTTAACAGCAATCTGTCAGTGGTTTCATATTCTGTTTTCTCGTCATTGACAGGGGTTTCCTTCACTCATTTGGCTAGCACAGTGTCATATGAATAAATTACCATAAGTATGGCGGAAAACCCCAATAATGCAAACCAACAATAATTGTTTAGGATCCTAGCCTAGCCAAGTTTTCAAATGACTGTGATTACAGGTAAACCATACCTGGGCAAACCCAGTGACATGTGGGCAATAGGTGTGGTGCTGTTCACTATGCTGTATGGCCAGTTCCCATTCTATGACAGTGTGCCCCAGGAGCTCTTCAGGAAAATAAAATCTGCAGAATTCAACATTCCAAAGTAAGTTTGACTGTAATTTAAACTGGTCTGAGTAATTTAGTACCTACATGTACAAATAGTGTTGTTTTTTTGTTTTTTTTAAGATGGTCTAGTCTTAGCTGGTTTGGTCAATTTAATACCTTAAAATTTTACATTTCAGTTTTTTATAAAAAAAAAACTATTTAAAATTTAAGTTTGAGAGAAATTATCTTCCATTGATCAAGCAATTGGAACTAACATATAAAATTGTCACTAATTGAATTTTTAGCGGCGACTGAGCATATCTATAACTCACTCTGTCTGTCTGTCGGTCGGTCCAACTTTCCTGCATGACGACGTGAACAGGATAGAAGCCAAACCACTTAAGATAGAGACTTCAAATTTGGAATGCAAATTAATATGATGCTAAACTTCACTCCTATTGAAAATGGGATCATTCAGAACAAATTTCAGGTTTCCATGGCAACAAATATGTGCTGATCTGTCCCTTTTTTTGACATGAGGACGTGAACAGGATAGAAGCCAAACCGCTTAAGATAGAGACTTCAAATTTGGAATGCAGCTTAATATGATGCTAAAATAAAGTCTTATTGAAAATGGGATCATTACCAACAAATTTAAACTTTCCATGGCAACAAATATGTGTGGATCTATTACTTTTTTTTACACGACCACATGAACAGGATAGAAGCCAAACCGCTTAACACAGAGAGTTCAAATATGGAATGCAGCTTAATATGATACTAAACTACTTAAATCTTACACTTTGCAATACTTAATCAGCTAACATTAAACTTGGTTGTTTAATTTTGACAGTGATGGAAGAGTGTCTGAGAACACAGTGATGGTTATCAGAAGACTACTGGTGTTAGATCCAGAGAAAAGACTCACAGCCAGTCAAGTGTTAGAGTCCCTCTGTGGAATTATCACTACATGGTAAGGAGAAAACAAGTACTTAATACAAAGTTATTCATTTTCAATTTGTCTATGATTCATCCAATACAGTTTTGTTGATATGTGTGAGCAAAAAAGTTGATTCGTCCAATCATCTTTCTACTCCATCATTTGAAATATTATAGTATGTTATAATTTTTATCATTAACTGCAATCTTTGAGTTTTGCCAATTATGACCATCAGCTTTGAGTGACAGCTGGATTTTCATTAAATACAGAATAAACATTTTTGATTCGATAATGTAAAATTGTCATATAATATTACTGACCTTCTGTTAAGCCAAACATCAACCAAACAAAGACAGTCATGCTAGGCATTGAATTTCCCTTTGATTTGTCCACTCTCAATCCCTGAATACATTGTCCCTTTATTCTTATTCAGTTAAAAAGTGTCATCATATGGGGTCAGCCTAAACTTTTTTGTTGTTTATATGCATCATTTTGAAGATGTCTATCTGTTAGGCTGTTTATTATGACTGCCATATTAGAAAAAGGTCTTTATAAAACACCACTACATGTATATGATTCCAAACACAGAGTGAGGGGCTTTTGGTGGTTTATTTGGAAATCTTTGACATTTCTACAAAACCTTATTATTGGACCGTTTAGAACAGAAATCACACCTTGCAGTGTCTCCGACTTTAAAATACCAGAGTGATTTCCCTTGTTAGTTTCTTGCTCACTGTTTAGAACTGATATTAATGAGAAACAGGACTTTTACCACAGTGGCCTTATCCTGGGATGAACTTATCTTGTCATTGCTGTCCTGTGGATGAAATGACCCTCATAGTGGTCTAGAATAATATATTAGTGTTTTGACACAGTGTTTTTAACATTGCAGTGTTCATATTTTAACATAAAACTTATATGCATACTCTTGTAGTTAAAGAGAGCCGTTTATATTGCCTCATTGCTTTTGGGGCTGAGAGTAATCAAGAAGCTGATCTCTGTGTTTCCATGTCTTGTGATTGTCCTGTCTTGTGATTGTCCCGTCTTGTGATTGTCCTGTCTTGTGATTGTTTTGTCTTGTCTTTGTTAACTGTCAATGGAGCCCCGTGAGGGAGCGGGTGGGCCATGGCCCTGCAGAATACTCCCTCAGTGGATCATAAGAGGCGAGAAAAGAGGCTGCTTTCTGTTGCCCTGGTGTTCGCAGAGCTGAAGGGTAAGGGGAAGCAGATTTGTTTGTGATGTTCTGTACTTGTGTCCATCGTCATATAAGTGAAATACCCTTGAGTAGGAAATTAAACACCAATCAAACAATCAATTTACTGTCAATGGAACCAAGGGGGGATTTTCTTCACCCACTGGCTGTAACAGTTGTATTTGATTTAATTTATTCTACATGTATAGACATCAAGTGAAATAATGGCCTAATAAAAATTAATTTGACCATTTTTCAGGAAATCTCTATCAGCATTGTCAGGACAGCTTCAAGTTGTGCCAGATTTATCTGCCGAGGAAAATCAATACTCAAGAAAGTCAGGCGATACTTTGAAAAAATCACCCAGCGACTTAGAGTTCAAATTGTTACAATTGGAGAGGCATGACGCTAATTTTCTGGAAAGCAGTCAGGGTAGTTCATTACTGAGTATACATCGTCCTGGTCTATCTTACCCTCCAATAATGCACATAAATAGAGATGCTCAACCGTTGACACAAGCTGAAATTAAATCCCATAGACATTTGTTAGCTCAGCATAGACCAAGAACATAATGCTCACTGAAATCATGAGTTTTACCACCGATTAACTCAATTTATTTTGAACAATTCACTGATAAATAGACTAGTTGATTTGATAGTGCATGTACCCTTACAAAAACCTAACATTTCTCAAGAACGTCACCAAAATAGATCATGACCTAATCTGTAGTCTCTTCTAAGGCTCTTCTAATAAACATTGATATCACTTAAAAAATGATTATTTATTGGTCACAATGTAACCTGATTATTGGACAGGTGGATGTTTGGAGCTCCTTTTACCTTGAGGTCCATTCCATAAAGAGTCTTAGTTGATCTTTTTTGTCATTTTGCCCAGTATTGAAAATTTTGTTTTGTCATGATCTTCTTTGTCTGATAGCCCATGGCTGTGGCTTAGTGTTAGTGAGTACGCTTACTAAAAACTGAACTTGCTTCGATGTACCATTCACCAGATCGAGTCCACATGTCGACCACCAGGTATATGAGCGAGTCACATGTTGTGGCTCATGCTATCTCGGGGGGGGGGGGGGGGGGTGGTTGGAAGGTTATCTTCCAGTTTTCCACTGTAATAAGGCTGTGTAAAGTGGACAATCCGTCGTCATTGTGGAACCATTCTCTGGTGTCTGATGAGCTATGGCACAACACTCAAATTGTTATTGAAGTCTTGCACACATGTTGCCAGTGGTGCTGAGCTTTTGTTTCCTTCACTGGCATGAATTTATGAGTGAAATAAACAAAATGCATAACCCGAGCAAGAAATTTTTCAGACATTATAACATGGTAGTTAAAGACCTTTTTATGACATGAGGTCAATCATGACAAAGATTTTAGGTTTATGCTGTAAACGCAAAATTCTGTTCTGACAAACTTATGTTGAGTATGTGGCCGAATCTGTAACACAAAACACATGTAACAAGCTCAACTTCAGTTTTATACATCTGACATATATAATCATGTAAATAAAGATGACGAATATCAACTAAATCTCACAGGAATGTAATCTGCATGTTTTATTTTGAGCATAGTCACAAAAATTGTTCTTTTTATTACAGTGACTTTCTGCCTTTTTCTTCTACTCCTCGCCAATGCATAAAACCCTGGGGTATAGTGTCATCACTAGTGTCAATAGGTGGCATGGTCTATTAACATTTATTAATTATCAAAATTCACTTAGCTTAATAACAGTTTTCTTCCTTGAAATAGCAAGTGGTTCGAGTTAGCCTCCTCATGAGAAGGAAGCAGATCATTTGTGGTGTTATTGTATTGCATCTAACGATCCTTTCCTGTGATTTTCATCTGTTGTCTCTGTTTGTTGACAGCATTGGGATATTCTGCCTATTTGGCTGGCTCACTTTTAAATGAATGTAATAACCTAAACACAGTAATAAAAAAAGCACATTTTACCTAATACAATGTGCCAACACCCCTGTTATGCCAAACAGAAACAATAAATGGTAAATGTTCCTTTTTATACTGCCCAAGACCGTTGGCTAAGGGTAGTTTATTTGAACTGTGGCAATTCTGTCTTTAATAAGCACTGAAGGAAGATTAACTTTCCAACGTTATGGAAACACTTCACATCTTGGTTGTGCTAGTGTCAATTGTTACATGAATACACTGCCCTGATATACCTGAAATACCCTCAAGCACCACATAAAACACCAATTAATCAATACACTGATCAAGATACTAATTAATTATGCGATTTTAAGATTACCTTGTTTGATAACTGTATTTTCAACAGTTTATGATGTTGAAAGCATTTATTTTGTTATTCATGTATTGGGCTTTACACAGTTAAATCTCCAACCACACAAAACTGATACTGAGATGTGTCTTTCATTGTTTCCTAGCATGTTTCTTTGCAACAGATTTGTTAAAATTTGTCTGAAATATATATATGTGTATTGTTCTTTCAATTATTTTACTTAAAGAAAATCTGTTTTTATGTAAGCATGTTGTAAAATTCAAATTTTCTTTAAATGTTTTGTAACAGACTGTTAACTATTTATAATAAAGTTATGACAATTAGACCATACAATTTGTTTTCTGTTCAGAATGTACATTTACATTTTAGCAATTTAATACAAATTTGTGTTTACATAAATTTAGACACAATTAAGACTTGCTAATTTACTCCTTGCTATATTTGTTATCAGCTACAAAGGACAACAGGGCAGTGGCTTTAGTGGTAAGCGAGTGCGCTTTCAGAGCCTACTTCCATGTACCATTCACAGGACCAAGTCGGTCTGTCTACCCTCAGGTATATGAGTGAGTCACAAGATGTGGCTCCTGCAATCGCGGGGATCGCTTTTATGAGGTTTCCTCTCGATTTTCCACCATAATTACGCAAGTATCAGTGTGAAGTTGACAGTCGGTGGTCATATAAGTCAAATACCCTTGAGTATGACAAACAAAAAAATATAAGACAACAATAATCAAGGAGTTAATAAGTGAAGTTTTTTAGTGACTGCCGATACTCTAAGGGGATTTTTACTGGCTTTCTTTCCAGTTTTCCACTTAAACAACAGCCATGCAGGGTATTTTTATAAGTGAAGTACATTAGAGTTCAGCCTTAGATTCATAGGTGAGATCCCTGATTTACAGGAAACTTGAAAAGAAAATCCGATTCTATAGTGACTGTCATCTTGCCGTAGGGCCAATATGCAAAAGACCAGACTTATCACGTTTCACCTTTACACTAGTTGACATCAGAAAAGAGCTTAACATTTCACTGCACCATCGGAGTATTAAAATCAGCTACATTGTCTGTTGTGTGAATTAAGAGGTGGAGAGCGGGTAGTCCTACACTGACTTACTTATGTGAACGGTTCATCCGAATGCCGTGACTTTGTGCAGCGCCCTCTGAATAGTTCATACAGCTCCCGCCTCAACCATTAAAAGCCAACCCTGGATGGCCTAGTTTGAAGTGCACGGTCCGCTAAGTGTTGTAATAGTTTAGAAGATGTCAAAAAATGTTTAACTCAAATGACAGTCATCCACAACACCTGATACTCGTGAAAATATATTTTTCAGTTTATATTAGTCTGGTGGATTCGACTTGTTGTCCATCAGTCTCCAAAGAAAAGATTTTCAATATCGGTTATCCCTTGGGTTGTCTTCTCATTCTCCATGTTGGCTTTGGATAGTAGGAAAGTTCCAATCTGATTGGTCTCGGAACAGGAACACAACTGGGAATGAGAATTCTGGCGATATAGTCAACTTCGGTATCAATCGTATCCTCACGAGAGTTTATATGGTGGACGAGACTATATAGACAACTCTCGTACGCTATGCCAGCATCTCTCATTAATTTTCGCCAATATTTAGGGCGACGTATGCCATAGACCAGCCAATAAAAGAAGTGCATAACAAGATGGCGGGGTGTATCTTAGAGTCAATATCTCAACGTAGGAAGTAGAATTGATTATATTTTAGAATGTGTCGGTATACGGCTTGATTGCGGACAAGGTATAGTGATAATCGACTAAAATGTGTGCTGTTCTCGTTTTCGTGGAGCCATAGCTAATCTCGGCGAGAAACTTGTAGGTGTTGAAAGTTTCAACACCTACAAGTTTCTCGCCGAGATTGAAAGTGCCTTGAAATCGTACATTTTGTTCACTGAAAACCTATTTACCACCGTATACACACGACCCACACACATTAACATACTGTTTACTAATTGTAACTGCTTACGGAATACGCGACTTTATTATGAGGAAAACCTGTACAACCTTATTGAGTGCATTATAAAAAACGCTCCCTTCCAAGTCACGACGTCCGAGGCGCGCTGGGCAAAAATCTTCTGAAAACAAGAAAGATCCAATAACAATACCAAGGATGTAATGGAGTTCATCAGATTAGCACCATATGCTACCAAGGTTCAAAGAGACTAAAATATATATTCGTTTCAATGCTTGACTTTGTGAGTTATAGTTTGTCGATGGACAGGAAATTGGTTTAGAATTACCGGATCAGGTCGATTGACCCTGGCCTAAACTTCACAGTACTAACATTATAACAAATTCACTGAAACGCATCCGGGTCACTCTGAAGGCAGATCCGTATTACAAACTGTTAGTTTCCTTTGACACCATCACATCAATAATAGCCAATCGAGATGTATAAATATTCCACATCGTTGTTAACAATGTAGCAGGGTAGTGTTACTCCGAAATAGGAAAAACTCATTTTGACTATATTGCTGCGGGGTTTTTTTTTTTTGCCATCATCAGGAAAATGATGTAAAGGTGACATGAGACATATTTAAATGGGTCCAATATAATCATATGAGTCTAATATTAGTTACAATAAAATTTTAAAGTTAATGAAGGTATATATGGGAATAGAAACAAAATGTTTTTTGTTATTTAAACTGTAAAATCATCTTAGTCTGACAGATTAATCTCCAATAAAATATTACTTAACGTATTAACAAAGCATATCTAACGGAGTTATAAAAATTAAATTTATCTTAACATGATAATCTCTTTGCTGGCAAACTTTTTGCCAATATTACTCCAAACGTGTAAATAGCTTTATTATTGCTGAGGTAATCCTAGCAGACTAAAAACATGTTGAAATCCAGAACAGTTGCAAACATGGTTATAAATTTCACTCCCGAGTTTCGTATGCTCTTTAATTCTTGTAATTTAACGCTGTCCGTCTTACCGATGTTACCACAATCACATCCAGGGCAACTAAATTTATAAACAACAGTTACGATAATCTTTTGGAATTTAGGTATGTTGTTCTTGTGAACAAGTTTAGCTTAGTCTTTTGTCAATGTACTTAGATCTATAAATAAAACGTTTTAAGTTATCAGTACATTTCTTTGCTACAAATTCGCAATGTTTTCTCATATAAGGCAGTGTCATCCAAATTCCAGTATTATCACCCGTGTCAGAAGGTTTGATGTAAGGGCCAGATTTTGGAGTAAATTGTTTGATGAGACGAATCGCTGTAACATATATGTTAAGTAGCTTTGTTCATACGTTAAGGAGCGTTTATTGGAGTTAAATATGTGAAATGGCTTAGTTAATTGCATAGCAAAATCAATTTTGTTTCTATTCCCATGTATACCTTCATAAACTTGCTTTTACTTTTAAATCATTAAAATGATTTATATCACCTTTACATTACTTTCCTGGTGATGGCAAAATAAACCGCCGAAATATTGAAGTCAAAATGAGTATTTTGTGCTTGGAAACAACACTTCTCTCGTACTATGTTAAACTTATCAGTGAAAATCAAGGATTCTGTTAGGAAACTATATACCGGTGTATGTCATATACTATGACCCAAGCTGTCAATATGATTACATGTGCCATATAAAGCAATATCAAATTATAAACAATGTCTTTGTGAAGGATGCCAATTTAAATCTTGCTGTTCCCATTGCTTAATAGAGACACCAAAGGCTTTAGAAGCTCATTGAGAGACATTTCCTCAACATTTGCAATAACTATAACAGCAGCCCAATTTCGGCTGGAATTTCGTGTTTAATTTGTTTGTCAGACGGACAAACTTTAAACAAAGTTGCAGCGTTCGGTGATACTTTTATATTTAGGTGTCCTTAAAAGATAAATAGAACAGAGCAAATGATTACTTCACCCATATTTCAGTATGCCAAATGGTGGCCTTTTGAGTAATAGGCCTATAGTTAAGCCCAACCCAGACCCACTCTAAAATAAAGCCATGGATTGGGCTATGCTTGCATGCTGTATCCGTTTAGTATAAAAGAGACTATTTCGACGATAAAGAATGATGACTTGCACAATTCAAATAGGTACTTGTTTTCTTTTGATTGCATTCATTCTGTCTGTCTTCTAATAGCTTAATTATGTATTACATAAAAACATGCTTGACGCAAATGCAGTAAATAACATTTTTCCTTTGAGTTTTTTTAGATCTTTTTTTAATGACTGAACACCTCCCTAGATCTTTATTTCCACCAATTATTTCAGCTCTATTTCAATTATTTTTATTCATTTAACGAATAAAGAAAACCTGAACGTTACATTGTAAGTGCTGTAACTAAATTTAAACCTAAAATAAGTGACACCAATTTCAAGCTGGATATTTTTTTGTTCAATGAATTCAAACAAAAAGCGCCGGTACATGGTTAATTGTTTCCAATTTCATCTAACTAGGCAATATAGAAACAAGACCCCAGAATCTCTTTCCATCACTGTTACTTGCTGCCCGGAAGAAATCCATTAACCGACCTGTTCATTTCATATCACTTCCACAAGGTTTTTAATGATCCATTCAGAAAGCTTACGCACTTCATTTCCCGATGACAAAAAACTGTTAATTGCAGTCTTCTTCCGGTTCAATAACTGCTAGACGGCCTCATAATTCGTCTTTTAATTTACAAACAAGTAGCTCATCAACTGTAAATATTGATGTTAAACTGCAAGGCCATTTTCAGATAATATTGATCTTTAACTTAAACATCATATGCTGGAAAACAGAAAGCTTTTAAACATGTTTATCTTCATTGATGATCGCTAATCGTGAAACAAAATTTAACACATTTTTTTTAGAATTTGCCACAATCTTTAAAGGAACTTTACAGTCTTACAATTTATCTTCAAAATATCGCGCTGTGAAATTAACATAAAGCATTAAATTGTATAAATTGGAATTTCTTCTTCTTCGTCTCCTCGTTTCCAGTATGATGTTTGAGAGTACATAAATCTTCACTTGACACCAATTATTGCCAACGTCTGAAGCCTTGGTCAGTCTGATGACCATGCCACGACAAACAAAGGCCGGGGAACGTCCAGCGCTAATCTCATTGGACAACCATCAATCACACAAGAGAGCCATCAGTAAAATATCTTCCTTATGCTT
>JAVFBW010113713.1:0-15929 GCA_034783835.1 Mopalia ciliata | reverse complement strand
GCTGTCCGTGGTTGCCTGTTCGTCCCGATCCGACTCCCACCACGGTACGTTATAACCGCCCTGCGAGTCGTGTGGCTGGCTCATCCTGTATACCTTACCTCCATGCTGCCCGTGAACGGAACTTTGTAAACAATCTTGCAAAACGCTTGTCACCAGAACAAACGTTATAACAGCCTGCATGTTGAACAAGTCTATAGTTTAGCCCCTTAAAACCTTCCTGGTATAATATATAGTTGGTTTCACTGTCTAACACACGCTTATCAACGTGCGGGCTGTCTGGTGAAATGACGCGGCTGTGTGTATACAAACTAGCTCAAATACGTCAGCTGATGTCGACTGTAGCCAGCGAGTCTTCTATACAGGATTTATACAATGATAAGTTTCCGCCGTACGGTGGCTCATAGGGGACACGATTATTTTTTGGATTTACAATTATTATTTTTTAATTTCTACTCGAGTAGAAACATTTTCACTTAGGTAGATATAGTTTCTACTTAAGTTAAAATATTTTTTACCAACATTGAAATTATTTCTACTCAAGTTAAAATATTACAACTTAAGTAGATATAATTTCAAGTCGGGTTTTTTCTACTTTGGTAAATATTAATTTTTTAACTTGAGTTGAAATTATTTCTACTTAAGTAGTAATATTTCAACTTGAGTAGAAATTATTTCCACTGCGGTGAAAATATTTTGACTCGAGTAGAAATCATTTCCACTGAGTTGAAAATCATTTCTCCTTAAGCAGAAATTTAAAAAAAAAAAAAAATTGTTAATTAAAGAAAACTAACCGTGTCCCCGACTGAGCTACAGAGGCCCTACTTTAAGGAACTTGTCTCTGGGAGTTATCTAGAACATAAGATGATTTTTCGATTTTAATTAATCTACATCCATGTGCCAGTGTGATTGCTTTTAGAAATATACAAGTGTTTTCGCTTTACATCCAATTCGGATGCAGA
Organism: Mopalia ciliata; assembly: GCA_034783835.1. Classification (NCBI taxonomy): domain Eukaryota; kingdom Metazoa; phylum Mollusca; class Polyplacophora; order Chitonida; family Mopaliidae; genus Mopalia; species Mopalia ciliata. The sequence goes on along the minus strand of JAVFBW010113713.1, from coordinate 14,970 downwards.
CCCCAAACAAACAAACACACGTGTACGCTGATATACTCTCCTGTATTTGTTGAACAATGCGTAATTGATTGACGTATAGTCAACATGCTTGTTTAGGGTCAAAGTGCGCATATATATAGGCCTACATATGCGGGCTGCGACTTTCCATGTCATTGTAACTTATATGTTCTACTGTCCATATTAAGTTTATTTTTACGCAGCCTCTTCTATAGAGGATATTGACCGACACTATTTTGCTAATTTGAATTTAATTTTCTACATCATAGACACAAAGGTTATCACATATATAGGTTTAGGCCAATTGGGGAAAATTTTTTATATGGTTTCGTCTGTTCGCATCAAAAGCAGAAAGAAACATTTTAACTTCGAAAAAGAAAATGTTTAATAAGAATTTGGTCAGTATTTTACTCCGTTATATAGTCTTAGGGAGTTTATTTCATTATTCACTATAGGCAGGTGACGGCGATAGGCAGGTGACGGCGAAAGTTCCTGCAAGCTATATGATAGATTTTTATTGCAATTACTTTTGCATGTGTAGGCCTCTATATATACGTGTAGTTGGGCGTCCATTATCTTCTCTAGCCGAGAGTTTTATTCCGAGCGCCGTCATTTTCGCTATACTAACATTTTCTCGTAAAAAAGCATCTGATCGGGTGCCTATAGAAGTTTCCACTCAATCAATTTATCTCAAGGTCGTAGAGTATGGTTATATGCGCTTGATCCGCCAAGAGTTGTAATGCAGCTCGGAATAAAACTCTTGGATAAGGAAATGCTGCTATAGGGGCTATCTTGCTTCAAACCATGTTTAATTCACAAAATATACACTTTTGTTATAGGCCTATACTAGTTATAGCTTACGTCAGACCTGTCTACCTTAGAAAAAATTATGTATAAAGAAGTTGTTGTTTAGGAGTATTTTCGACGACTTTGTGTATTTTTGTGTTACAGCATTGCACAGAATATTATTTTATGTTTGTATTTTGATGGCCTTTTGGTGTATTTCCCATAAATAATGCGTATATAGAATACTCCGGAATACACCGGGAAGGCAGGCCTGGCGTACGTTGACACATCAAAACAGTCATCAGTCTCGTACTGAATGGTTGAATTGGTTGTTTGGATTAGTTACAGATATATGTGGCTTCCATGCCCGCCATTTATGCATGACGTACTTTTAATGGTTACGTGCGGACCATTTGTACGTTGGTATAAAGTTGGATCAGTATGTAGAGGGATTAGAAACGCATCTACCCTTCGAATCAGCGGCGGACGGTTGGATGGAGCTTCATGTTGCCCTGGTGCTCTCAGAGCTAAAGGGAAACAGGAAGCCGATCTGTTTGTGGCGTTTGTATTGTGTCCTGTTGTTGTCGTCCTGTGTTTGTCTTGTCCTGTCTTCTTTTGTTGCCAGTGGTGACGAGGGTGGTTTCCTTCACCCATTGGACTGGCACGTCGTCATATAAGTGAAATACCCTTGAGCACGACGTTAAACCCCAATCAAGCAAACAAACAATCGAATCAGCGAGCCCTGAATGTGTTACTTGGCTAGCTCGTTCCAAGCGACACATTGGGCGTATATATGGAGTCTACTCAGTAGGCCAAACTAGCCCTAACTTGTACTCCTACACAGCAGACTTCGTATGTTTGACCTTCACGCCCAATGTGCCCTTTAGAACGAGCTAGCGGAGCAACACATTCACGGTCAGCTGATTCGAAGGGTAGCGGCGTTGCAAATCCCTCTACATACTAATCTCAGGTTTCAAACGCTGCCATGTGACCATAGGCCCCATTTGGTATCCAATCAAACGACCTGACATTTAGAGAATGGAGAACGTGCTTCAAGACGACCCGAATGGATGGAGCTTACTGTTGCTTTCCGTGTTGCTTAAGCCCAGCGCGTAAAATACTTTTGTTAGCATTATATGCTGAATAGAAAGGCCTTTATCACTCCCGTAATTCATCAAAAAGTAATACAGTAGTCGGTTTAGTAGTACTCAGATGAAGTGGCCCTCTGGCAGTTTATTTGAAGAGTAGCAATGCCGTTTTTACTTATAAATTCATTGAGGAAAATTAAGTTTTCAACATTATGGAAACGCTTCACATCTTTGTTGTGCTAGTGTCAATTATTTCTAAATACACCATCGCCATATAGTTGAAATACCCCAAAGCACGACGTAAAACACCAATCAATCAATCTTAGGTGAGTGATTTTGAGCTCCCGTCTAGAATCGTCATGGAAAGACCCTGGTTTGTATGGTGCTCTAATAACTAAGGGTCAACAAAAGCCAATCGGTTTGTGGTTTCATTTGTCTTTGCGTCTTGTTATTGTCTATCTATATGCTATACCGGTACCTGGATCTTTTAAACCTTTAACACTCAATAGCAGAACGATACCATGATTTGGTCACTTTATCTTCAAATATATATATATAAAAAAAATGATAGGCCTTACCCTGACATAAACCATCTCGTTTTCTTCATTACGAGAGCAAGGAGGCTGTGTTTTACTCATATAGCTAAAGTTTTCGCAGGGTTGTACGTCGTATCTCTGTACTGTATAGTTTACGAGATACGTTCTGGCGTCTAGTTATTGTCCAGTCTTGGAAGGAACGTATACGCCGGTGCCTGTCATAGGGTCGAACTTACCTTTAATATTAAACATGCCGCGTAAAACCCAAACCAGACAAATCAACACGACTCGAACTTATTTTACGGGTGATTTAAAAATAAGAAAAAGTTTTTTGCAGAAGGATCAAGTCCGAACGTCTTTTTTAAAAGCTGTCTTCGGGGCTAAGGGGCAACATGACCGCAATGTCGTCATATGAGTGAAATAACCTTAATTTCGACGTTAATCCCCAATCAAACCATTAAACCATTCTCATGAGGGGTTGGGGCATCAATAAAGTCACGGACACAGAATTTAAACAGAATATTTTATCGCATATAGTTCTTTATTTTTTCTTTACAAGAAATAAGAATATAACTTCTGTACATTAAATAATAATACAACATTTGTACAATGAATAGAGTTTATTTAAGTATAAACGAAGTAAGCTGTTGCCACACAGTCTGTATCAACCACAATTCTAACCCAATGAGCGCTGAATCCATCTCGAAAAGCGTAATATTCGTACGTGTCCACGGTCAATCGTCTCATCACTTGCCACTCTTCGCCTGCCAAATTACCTGCATAGGGGCAAAACAATACGCACTTTAAAAAAACTTCCCCTCCAACAAAGACCAATTATGGTATGTAGGCCTATACAAGAGAAGCACACACACCTTTAAAAAAAGACACAGGTATATATACATATGGGCTGCCGAATCAATCGTCAAAATTTAACGATCCGTTGGTATGCAATTAAACATAGATGTTGGTTTACAGGACAGCTGCATTCATTTTAGCGCATATTAGCTCCTACTTAAAACTCATCAATTACCAATTCTTTTATAGCCCTTAAAATATATGTAGGGCCTACCTTTTCACGGACAAAAAACTTGTCCGGCAAATTTCCGCGGGTTTTTGTTTTCTTTAAAAAAAATTCCACGTGTTTTTGTTTTTTTTCTTCAAAAAATACAGATTTTTATGTTATTCTTATTCACGTTTTCTAGACAAATCCTGCAAACACCGAGTTCTCTCGAATATAAAAAAATATGTAGACAACAGCGCCTTGTAACATCATGCACCGATATAGTCATATGTTATCTGGAACACTTGCCCATATCATGTGTGAGTATATAGGTCTCTTATAAGCTACATTTTGAAAACTATTTTACACACCATATTAATGGTCATTACCTTCTCTCGAGTAGGTTACCCATAACACAACTCGAGATTAAGGTTTATTAAGAAACTTGTCTCTGGGAGTTGTCTAGAACATAAAATGATTTTTCGATTTTAATTGATCTACATCCCCGTGCCAGTGTGATTGCTTTTAGAAATATATAGGTCTACCTAGGCCCCCTGTGTTTTTTTGTTTTTTTTTTGCCATTTTTTTTTTAAATTACCATGGCTGGAAAATAAAAGTGTATATGTCAACAAAGGCTAAAGGCCAAGGACAAATTAATCGAAGAACGATAAAATTACTGATAGCAGAATGAGATAAATGCACGACTATCTGATTAGAATAATAAGCCTATATCTGGTGTGACGTCATGCTCAAATAACTGACCTGATTTACCTACTCTCTTGAGCATCGTGTCCGAATTCCTCCGCCTTAGCCTATCTCAATTTGTAGTTGGAAATTCATCCGCCACTATCGCCGGCCTATCAAAACATATTCAAGTTTTTGTCTGACTTTTTTTAGATACACTGAAAATGACGATTACCTGTAACCTTCACCACGGGTGGAGATATCGGTGCGTAGGGCTAAGACGGAGGAATAGGCCGTATTCATTGTGCTAACTCAAGTCTATATACTATACAGTCTATATAAGATACGCATTAGCATCTAGTCTGAATATAGCGTATGATAAATATACTAGTAGTATATATTTCAGTATGGCATATATGCTATATAATGACAGTACTTGGATCTAGTAGTATATATAGGCTACGTCGTATGATATACGAAGTATTTGATCTAGGCCTTTTATACCAAGTTATAGAGTTCAACAAATTTGTCAAGTTATACAATCACAAAAATCACGCAGTTGCACAAATCATTAGCTTTGGATATTGGTTCTGGGAAGATATTTCACAATACCGGTTTTTTTTTTTTGTCAGTGTGGGAGGAGTTTGGGAGTTTTAACCAGGTCATTGGTTTTAACCTGCTTTCTCTATCAAACAACCATGCTTTGATCGAAAGTTTGCACGAGTAGTTCCCCTTTTACAACAACCGACTCCCTTACCTCAGTTTAAAAATTAAATGCCACTCGTAAGTGTTTCGCTGCACTGTGATGCCTCTACAAATCGTTTCGGACTTCATACATTCGCGTGAAAAAAAAAAAAAATCGATAAACATATTCTGCTTGTGTAGAGAACGAATCGTTTATTTTTTTTCCGGTTCAGAACTGATCGCATTATTTAAGCTGATCACAAATTGTCTCCCTTGTCCTGTTATGGCCAATGTTAGTTCTATTGATCTACAACATACTGGTTTGTCATATTGTAAAGGCCTATAGTTACAAATACATATTTATCACATATTTTCTATACCATGTGCATGGTCATTACCTGATCTCGAGATGTCTGTAGGTTACCAATAACAGCGCGAGAGTATGATCAATTTAGAAACATGCCTCGGAGTTTATCTAGAATGAATATCAGATGATTCATGTGTCACTGTTTGGTTGGTTGTTCGTTGATTAAGGTTTAACGTCGTACTCAAGGTATATTTCACTTAAATGACGACGGATTGTCCACTTCGTACTGTTCCTTGTCTTATGACCATGGACACGAAAGAGGAAACCTCGTTATCTTTATATTTAATGGTAACCTTCCAAAGTTTATAAAAGGGAATAATTATTTCGACATTCCAACTATATATATTGACATTTGAACTCTTTAGTTTTATCAGAAGTCGGGTTTTATCAGTTAACATACCGCAGTAATTGAGAAGATGTTGGCCAGTAGACTAGGCCATTCCCTGTTGGTTTTCTTTCTTTTCTGCGGGGTTCATGTGTTGAGGTGTAAAAGTGTTACATTAAATATAGACTGAATTAAATGTGTATTTGAGGTACTTCAATTGTTGGCAGATTCTACATAGGAACATAGAAACTTGCATATTACCAGAAAAATGTTCACGGTACGGACTTTATTTATTGGAGTTTAAAGAAGACGATTTTTTGGCTCGACCTGGATTTTTTAATTGTTTGCAATAGATATATTTTGTAACATTTGTGTTCTTTTTTAAAAACTATTTCACGGTGAGCAAACCGACTGATATCGTTCGAAGTTAAATTCGAAAACAATTAGGCACACTTTTGTGGTCTAGTGCTATCTTTTAAAGAAACTAAGCCTATACTTATTTGGTATTATAATAAACAAAAATGCACTCTACTGTTCTGTCGACATTAATTCAATATAAAATAAGTGATAGTAATAGAACCTTCAGCGAAGTAACAAATTTGCAATCCCGAGTATTCAAGCCTTTCAAAAATATAGTGTTGTAAGAATCAGACCTATATTTTGCATGATAATGGGCTTGAAAAGAAAAAAAATCCCCTCAAAATCATCGAAAGACAGGAACTTTATTGAGACACCATTGACCAAAGCACTGCGCGGATTCCTACGCTAACAAACAGAATAACCCAACCCAATTCTCCTAAATTATTTTTTAACAAAATGCTAGCTATATTCCTTTTTTTCTTCTACTTTCTACAACGTGTTAGATATAAAATTAAACGTGACGACATTCTCAACTGTTAATGCACATTTCATCATTAATGAGCCATTCGACATCTGAGAAGAGTCCACCGTGTGAACGACGAGCTGTTTGACATGTAGGCCTACGTGCTATAACGCATTAGCACAGAAAGTTATGTCTATTACGCCGTACTTGCTTGACAGGTCCATTTTAACTTTGATGAAACTCGGCTTACGGACCTAAAATATAATAAAGACCTAATTTGCGTATTTTTGTTTGTTTGATAGATTGGAGTTTAATCGATGGTAGACCCATTTCACTTATATGCGTTCGGATTGTCTACTTTTTGTTCGGTTTACTCAAATATATAGTGAGACATCGGGGCGTAACGTCGTAGAAACCACTCACGCGATTGTCGGAGCTCCACTTCCTAGAAAGCTTGGGTTAAAAATCATGAAAGTCATTTAGCTTGTAGTTATTTTGCGTTTTCATGCATAGGTCCAGATATCGCCAATGCAATATCATATGCTTCATTGCATGCATGCAATATTTCGAACGAACGAGATTTTGAAATTTACGGAAATGCTTTTCGCCCGACTAAATCTTTCTATGGAAAGGTGTATAGTATGTTCTCATATAGGTATGACAATAGTACTATGGATGATGGTTATCTGGCTGGATTTTTGCAATCGTATTCGCGCGAGACTTTCTATAGTCGACGAGACTAAGACAATTAAACAACTCTCGTACGCCATGCAAGGCAATTGCGCATTAATTTCCGCCAATATTTGGGGCGACGTTTGCCACAGACCAGCAAATAAAAAAGGTGAATAACAATATGGCTCAGGTGTATCTAAGTCAATATCTCCGCGTAGGAGGTAGATTTGATTATATTTTAGAATGGTTTTTTTGTATATCCAAGTATCTATCTATACACTTTCTTGTCTATATTTTTGTTAGCATGCCGTTCAGGAAGGCTGAAGTTAGGGAAATGTACGAATTTTTGTTTACATGAAGTCATTTGATTAAAACCGTCGCTATCTTACCTCCATGCCTTACGTACAGTTCCCTGTCTAAGCTAAAAAGCTATATGGTACTTGCTGCTTACAAAATTACATGAAGTATGTACTTTTTAGTTTTGTTGCTTACGTAACCCAAATAGCTTCACATGTAAACGTAACCAGCAGGGCGTATTCTTGGTTGACTGAGAGTTGAGATTATTTTTGATCAGTGGGACTGGCCAATGATTACCTGTGTTACCCAGTACAAAACATTTCTAAAACAAGATGTTGCCATGTACTTAAAGATCTGTAAATGACTAGGCTTATTTTAATCTTGTATGTTATCATTGCATGCTGTTCAACAGTTTTGTTTGCCCATACAGACCTCACAAATAACATACCTACATTCTGTCAAGTACTGTTCGGGCGCAATCAACACGTGTGCTGTACTTCAATTAAACTGAAGTCGGACTAAAATGCTTCCGACCATGGAGTCTATTTTAGTAATTAGTAAAGTATGGAAACAACTCCTAAAAAAGCTAGGAACAACTGAATTATTTTTGACACAACGTTTCTTAATTGGTCCAGCCATCATCAAAAGTAAATTTACTACTTACATATGTTTATATCTGTATGCGCAACTCGCGATTAAAATCTGTTTTAATCTTGTCCATTGGAGAATTAAAAACATGAGATGATTCACCGATTTTAATCAATCTACATCCCTGTACAGCTGTACCATTGTGATTAATTTTAATAAATATATACAAATATCTTTCCCTCTCTATCAGGTTGTAAAACACTCATTCTCTAAAGCGGATGTGCTCGTTGTTCGGGTTCTATATCTCTGGAACAGCAGTTTGTAGCCAGATTTCTTCCTAGCCCATACCGAATATCTTGTTTATTACGTATTTATTAATAAGCCTTATTTATATACCATGTACATGGTCTATAACTTCTCTCGAGAGGTCTGAAGGTTACCCATAACAACTCTAGATTAAGATCTATTTAGAAACTTATCTCTGGGACTATAACTATTCAACATCAGATAATCCATCGATTTTAATTTATCAACATCCCTCTGTCGGTATGATTACCTTTTCGAAATCTACAAATAAGTGAAGAAAATACTTTTGTATGCCTATATGTCTCTCGTTAAAATTACCCCTGGGGCGATGGTTTAATCAATAAACGTAAACGTGGAGCTAAATTAATTCAGTTTCTTTCTTCGGAGTTGTTATTTTGCTTTATTATATATGTTCAACCTCGATGATAGTCATGATAAGTGTGGCAAATGCGATATAGCCATATCCTGTATAGATATACCATAACTAGTATTGTAATTTTTATTCGTACCTGCTGACCCCGTGATATCCACCTCTATTGTGAAGTGCACGGGGTTATCCGAGTGCACGATGAAATGAACAACTTTTTTGTCAAAACCTGTCATGAGAAATGGATCCGAAGCCTGTCCTTTAGTGACCTTATCCCGGCGCCAGACTGACCCCCAGCCCTGGGGCTTACCAAACGACCAGAGGTCATCAGTCTTTCCAAACCACAGTCCTGATTGAGACTGACCAGTAACTACGTTACTATCAAATATACTCGATACCTACAAACAAGAGATACATGTATAATTCAGGACAATATGACACAATTCTGTGTTAAATATATATTAAAGGTGAAGAAAACGAATTCAGCTAAGTCATAGTCGAATTGTAAACATTTTCAAGTTTTGAACAAAACTGCTGTAACACTTTTTGTAGGCTTCCTCGTTTTGAGTTGAGTCTGATTATTTTTTCTTTTGTAAAAATATCAAAAAAACATGACAGAAATTTCCACCACGCAGTGTATTACAACACAAGCTTTTGCAGCGCAAACGTTTACAGCACAAACATTTAACTATCTGAATAGAATTTTCTCTGTTTTCTATTTTAATGTTCCAAACTGCCACTCTCCTAGCAACACATTTGAACGAGTATTGAATATCCTAGAAGAGTGACTTTCCGGTCCAATTGTGATGTCTCTGTTGCTCTAAAGCCTCATATTTATTATTTCAGTCGATAACATAATAATAACATGTGAGCCAGATGTTACCGAAAAATGTTACATATTTTTCCTTGTAGTGTTGTTTTTTTTTATGGACAGGGACTCAGACCAGATGGCTTTTAATGCTAAAGCACTGGGACACCTCCGCACATGTCGGCCTACACGAAAACTGAAGAAGAATAAGGATGATGTTGTGGTATTTCGCGCTGTTGCCGTAATATAAACAACGATGCATGGTAACTCGGTATATACAAGTAAAGATAATCACATTCGTATGCTTCCACTGTGTATCGAACCCAGGGTCTGTGACTCACATTGCCGACACTGTATCGAAGGAGAAATAAAAACTCAGGACAGAATTACCAACAGTTACAACAGTATTAAAAAGCTCTCAAGCTTGAACTGGATAAACTTTTAAATGCAGAGACCGGAAATTTGCTTGCTTTCGAACGGAATTTGAATTTTGTTTTCTGGCTAGCAGGGCAAGTACAAAAACCTACTGAGCAACATAGGCTCACGTCAGAACGACCATGAATTATCAAAGTCTGCGAATTGTTCTCGATAAGCAACTTCACGAGGCGAGGCGGAACCGAACTCTGTCGTGTTAAGCCTATATCGGCAATTCCTACCTCACTGACGAAAAAGCCGAGTTTACTTAACCAAATAAGCTCAGAGATTTCATTAACAAAGTGAGCGGTGTTCTAAACATCATGTTTCAATGTATATATATATATAGATACACACGCACTTAACATTAAATGAAATAGTCTTGACATCATCGCAGACATGTCAATTGACAGTGTCGGTGACGTGATTTGTTAACTTTCTGATAGGTTGTTTAGTTCTACAAAGGTCCAATGAAATGTTTGCCAGGGGTTTGATGTCAATCGTGGCAAGGGTGAAATGTGCAACTAGTCTGGTCTTCTGCAATTTGACCCTAGCATTGGGAAAATGTTCTCTATACATGTATATTTGTATGTTTATATGTATTACTGTTATACATGTATATGTACACCAATAAGCTGTATGCGTACGGTTAATAAACATAACATAACTCTCTGTGGGAAGCAGGACCGTTTCTATCTTTTTTCAGCGTTACATTATCTTATTGTAGCCTAGTAACTGTAAAGACTAGATGCTGGTGTGTTATTTTTTGTTATCATTCAGTATTGCTGCGGAATGAACTTCATAATTCCCTGGTGTTTCAGACCTAAGGGGAAACAGGAAACCGATCTGTTTGTAAGGTCTTTATATTGCCTCATGTGATTGTCCTGTATTTATCCCGTCTTGTCTTGGTTTGTTGCAATTGGCACCGAGGGTGGTTTTATTCACCCATTTGGCTGGTACTCTGTCATGTGACTGAAATAACCCCAAGTGCGGTAAACTCCAACGATCCAACTAACCAAATAAAAAAAAATTTAAAAAACAAGTTTACTGAGGTTGTTGTGAAATGTTAAGTCCTAAAATCTATGAACAGTTTATTTTAAACGAGAACGTCACGCCGGAACAGCAACTGGTTTAATACTTAATGCGAACAACATACTTTCTGCCTTTCATTATCCGTAATTCGACTTTAATATGTGACATTTATAAGTTCGAACTTGTTTTTTGATGTGGTGGTGGTTTTTGGTGTAGGGAGGGGGGAGAGGAGGGTGGGGGTCGTACCTGGTTTCCTCCCATGACAAGGAAGCCACGATATGAAGCGAAATCTGGAACTATACGTAGATGTTGGCTGATTGGTCGAATACCCCAAGTACTGCCTGCCCAACCAAGGGGTGATAATTCGTAAAACATGCCGTGGGCGTCCATCAGGTAGCGTTCCGTTTCCACCTCTCGTATTCGTGTCCACTCCGTCTGCCATAGGTGGTCATAAGCGTGGCTTGCTTTTGGTAAGCGGTAAGTTTTCCAATATGTGTGACTTGCAGGGTGTTCTGTATTTTAAAATACAATAAATATATAAAAAGGTTAAAATCTTGTATCAATTTATTTTTCAATTGGTTACAGACATACCGGTACATAATTGTTAATCATTACGATTTTACGATTTTTGGCATTGGCTTAGTGGTTAGCGCACCTGCTTACTAATTCTACTTCGACATACAGCCACGGGTTCGAGTCCGCACCTGTCGATCATCAGTTATATGAGTGAGAAACGCGATGTGGCTCCGGCAACTGCTGAGTCTGCTGGGGTGGGTTTTACGAGGGTTTACTCTCAGTTTTCCATCGCATATATGAAATAAACAGCAAGAAGTGGACAATCCGTCGTCATATAAGTTAAATACTCTCCAATACGTCATTAAACAAAAATCAAAATCCACCGAAATTGACATATGGGTGTGCGTATGTAGGTGTGACTCTACCTGCTTGCGTATTAGCGTTGTGACCATCAAAAACTTTAAGTAATACAGATTTATGATCCCAGCCCACAGCGTAGATGACTTGTCCAAGATTTCGACGTCCGGTCACTTCGACGAAAGCTGTACTCTCGAGTATCCGCCACTCAGTGCCAGTCCCCTGCCACTCAGCTAATCTTCCACCGTGCTGTTCCCTGGATAAAAGACGACACGTTAAAATTTCATGAAAAATTCCTTAGTTTTATAAGAACATATGAAATGTAAATTTGTAATGCATTGACTTAGTACCCCAGTCTCACGGTTGATTTATAAATAAAGTTATCGACTTTAATTTTAAAACTTTAGTATTAACTCAATGGTTTACCCGCAAAATGAGTTTTATGCATTTTAAAGTCCATATAGAGTCTAAAAAGGACTATTTCGTTACAGCCGCTGATAAAACCAGGGAAGTTTGCCGCAGATAGCTAGATGTGGAAATCAATTAGTTCGCGTCGTTCAACGCTTTTCAGATTGTGGTTGATTATGTTGTATGTAAAGTTAGGCGTAAAATCAGCACCGTGACTTACTGAGACTGTTCTTCCAAACTGACTGAACTAGATCGCGAGCAGACAGGCTATTAAAGTTTAACAAAAGTAAAACAAGCTAGATTTGATTTTCTCTCTTTTCGGATTAAGGTCATTTTGTTGTTTTTTGCAAAATCTATTTCAGGAACCAGTTAATAGTTTAGAACTAGAATTTGATAAAAGAGGGTAAAAATGAATATTGATTTTCTGGCCCTCTGCGGTAAATGCACATTACTTTGTCAGCGGCTGTAATAAATAGATGTGTATATATAAATAGCTGCCCTGAGCATACGTGCTGCTCCGAATAAAAGTTTTTTGTGGCTTACCCAATTAGATCATTCTCGTCAAAAGTATTACTGGCTACGACTAGTCTACCGTTCATAGTGTGCGCAGCTTTAAAATGGGGCTGTTGGTTGAAAGGTATGCTGAGCTCATCCACTAAGTTGTACAGCTGAGTGCAGTTAAGTCGTATGACGTCACATTCCCATAACGGACCATCCATGTCCAACATGTACACCTATAATATGAAAATATACATTGTTTATGGGAGTTCAAAACAGATACACTTCATTTTATAACGTCACAATCTAAAAAAATTAGTTCATTTTCAAGATGTACTTCTGTACATATATATATAAAAAAAAAACACTGGTGAGTTTTCAAAAAGATACACTTCTTTTTTTTTTATTAAAGATAGATATTTTATGGATGTTAAGAGTACGCGATGGAGGTAAGTGAGCCAGAGACGTTGATTTCAGTGTTGAGAGAACATTTCGTTATTAGCAAGACTTAATACAGACGTCGAGATCTTTCGCTGCATTAGCCGGGAAGGCAAAGGCGTAATATTGGAGTTCTTTTGGGGAAATCTTTATTGAAAGAATTTGATTTTCCTGAAGTAAGTTTTTGTCCTTCTCGATGTGATATTCATTTATATGCAGTGCGACTGTGTTCATATATATTTATGCTTTCTGATTGGCTGTTTGGTTTGACAATGGTCCAAGAGAATGTTTGCTAGGTTTTTTAAGCCAATCGTGGCAAAGGTGAATAGATGTCTTATTTGATAAATTGTGACCCTTGCCTTTAAAAGATGGGCGAAAACAAGAGCACAGTTTCCAAGGCATGTCGTTGATAAACCTTGTCTAATGTAAATATACCGGTATAGTACGCTCGATTATCAGGTAACTTATCCCAACTAGTGAACGAGCGTATCCCAGTTCGTGAACGAGTTTACGTTTATTGACGTTGAGCTGAAGGATAATTGACCGAATTTTAAACTAACTGTGTGTTTAGAGTTAACAGGGGGGGCCGGGTGTGAGCATTGATATATCACTTCAGTTGTTCCAGATCTTAGCCGGCTATTGCTGATATAGTCTAAATACATAAATGTCACGCTTGAAATGCAAATGCCAAGCTGGCTTTTTTTTTTTTTTTATGGACAATATGTATCTCTTCTTTTCGTTCTAGGTCACCTGAATTTCGGGGGCTTCCATGTGTTCAGCTGTCGCGGTAATTCGCACGTGGAGTAGTTGTTTGAACGTGCGGATGTTCTCCTTGCTGTCAATCAACCACGGACCAATGATGATCTGACTTGTTTCTTTATGAATCAGCCTATTAGCAAATGTGGATTGATGCTCAGCCAGCTTCGTCATCTGAAATAAAAAGAGGATTGATTGATTGATTGATTGCTATATTGCTTGATTGATTGGTTGGATGATTGGTTGATCGATCGATTGATTGATTGATCGATTAATTGATTGGTTGATTGATTGATTGATTGATTGATTGATCGATTTATTTATTGGTTGATTGATTGATTGATTGATTGATTGATTGATCAAATTAATTATATATTTCTCGTTTGAATATGATTATTCAAAATAAATTATAAACAAAATCTAAATTGAACCGTTACACGTATACAAGACCATTAATGTTATATTAGCATCAAATACATTTGATTCAGCGGTAGGTATGTTTTATGTCTACTTAAGATTGTTGTGCTGTAAGCCGTCAGGTCAATTTAAGTCATATCGAAATATAGTAGATTTGAACTCGTGTGAAGCAGATATTTCTTACTAGCATATGTGATAAACGACACATATATAATGTTCTTAATAACATCCGGGTTTGATACAGTTCTAACGTCGGATTTAGGTACAGTTTTCAAGCCCGCAACCCTAGCGCACCAAGGGAAGTGCAATACTGTGCAATAGATAAGACTCAACGAATAAGTTGACCAACTACTAAAGTCCTTGAACTTTTAAAAAATTTTCATTAAAACGACCCAGAAGGTTGTCTATTCCACCTCGAAAATCTAATAAAAATGTCAAATAAAACTTTCAGAAAACATGAAAAAACGTCGAAGATGAACTTTAAAAAAATGGACACCATATACTAGATCGCATTGTGCTCGTTACAATGGTACAAATTTGAAGTTTCTAACATGAATAGTTCTTTAGAAATACGCATTGGAAAATATAAAATCTGCCTAAAAATGAAGTGCGACTTAGATATATGACCATATAGGAAAATTAATAAAAGGCTCCGCTGCATGTTTATAATTAGAATTTCGATTTTTTTTCCACCAACGTATAGTTTGAATACGTTATTTTAAATCTAAGCGATAAAAGAAATTTGGTTTATTTTGAACCCGAGGGGTCCAGAAGGACCTTAAGGTAAAAATTATTAGGTTGGAAGT
>JAVFBW010113702.1:0-15930 GCA_034783835.1 Mopalia ciliata | reverse complement strand
TGAAATACCCTTGAGTATGACGTTAAACCCCAATCAAACAAACAAACAAACATTCTGTACTTATCATTATAAATGTGTTACTGTTCAAACTGGCAGGTAATTGGGAGAGAGCATCCTGTTGCCCCGGTGCTCTCAGAGCCAAGGACAGCATGAAGCTAATCTTTTTGTGATGGCTTTGTATTATGTCTGGTGATTGTCTTAATTTCTGGCCAGTGGTGTCAAGGATGGTCAGTGTCTTAGCCAAGGGCTTAGGCGTCCACCCGTCCAAATGGACACCCTGAAGTGAACAATTGCCTCATTTGGACATCCTGTTTTAAGAGACTTTAACATGCAGGAGATAGGAAAACTGTCAAAATTGGGCACCCGGTAATGTGAAAAATGAAGCAAAATTACCATTTTGGACACCCTACCTCTGATTTCTGGCTTAGCCCCTGGCAGTGTGAAGTGGACAATCTCTCGTCATATAAGTAAAATACCCTTGAGTACCACATTGAACCCCAATCAAACCAAAAAAACAATCAAACCGCTTTATGAGTTTACCAATGTTGATGGAAGGAATGTCAAACGCATATCCACAGCTTTAATCCAACACTTTTGTTGTATAAGGTTACTTGATGAAGTTTAATGAAAATTATATGTAACACGTATTATCTTAATGTTACCTCCATAACAAGTTTTAAGTTTTACCTTCTTTTCTTTAGGGACTGGAAAATTTTACTCAAGGAAAGCGTACCTTGGCCCCACTAATGCCTAAACCCCCTCAGGGAAATGATGCTGTAACAAATGGTGCAGAACAGATTATAGTAATCAATAACACAACTGATGGTAGTGAGAGTATGGTGGCTATATCTGACAATGGTAATTATCTCTTTATTAGATGTATAAAGTGTGAAGTAACCATGATGAGCTTCAACTGTATCTAATCAATGGGGAGATTTTTCTTCTTAAAACGCCAGGCACACTGTTTAATGGTTAGCCAGTGCGCTTAGTAAGCCTACTTCCATGTACTGGTGGGTGGTTGGAGGGAGCTTCATGTTGCCCTGGTGCTTTCAGAGGTAAAGGGGAATAGGAAGCCGATCTGTTAGTGGCGTCCTGTTGTTGTCGTCCTGTATTTGTCCCATCCTGTTTTTGTTTGTTGCCAGTTGTTTCAAGGGTGGTTTCCTTCACCCATTGGGCTGGCATATACGTCATCATATAAGTGAAATACCCTTGAGTACTTCGCTAAACCCCAATCGAACAAACAATCTATGTACCGTTCACAGGATCGAGTCCATCTGTCAAACCCTCAGGTATAGTGAGTCACATGATGTGGCTCCAGCAATTACGAGGGTGGATATTACGAGGTCTCTTGGTTTTGCACCTTAATTATGCAAGGAACAGAGTGAAGTGGACAATCCATCGTCATATAAGTAAAATACCCCTAAGTATGACATTAAAGCAGTGAAACAAACAAAGCTTATATATATATGAGTCAGATAACTTTAGTATGGCATCAAAGCCAATGAAACAAACTTCTTAAACCAGGGCCCACTGCCAGGGTTCATTGCTAAGTGTGTTGGACTACTGAGCCTCCTTCCACTAACAGATTTGAGTTCCTTTGTAACATTGTCGAGCTAAGGTGTATGAGGAAGTCACACTTGGGGAATCTGGCAATCCTGTGGTTATTTTTTGCCATGTTTCCTCTCTGTTTCCCACTATATTAAAGCATTGCAGAGTGAGAAGCGGAAAATTTGTTGTTATACCAGGGAAATCCTTCGTAGTAGGTTGTTGAACCCCAATGAAAGAATCAAACCAATAATAGCACAGTCCTCTGTCCCTATCGTTGACATGTTACCATTACTTGCAGCGTTCAAGGAACAATAATTTTCAACAGTTTACACCTTGTGATTGTGTTTGTTTGGCTATTTATTATTCGAATTCCCCTCCTTCCTATAAGTGAATTCTTCAAAAGCATCAAGGTAGTCAATCAATTATTATCATGCATATTGTCTCATACCTACTGTTGATGTTAATGACATTGTGTGAAACTAGTTATTGAAAATTGAGGTTCTGACCATGTCATAACATTTGACAACCACACAAACTTTCAAAGTCAGTGCAGTTCTGGTTGTGCAAAAAATTTTATATGTTACATTTTATAGAGCTGAGAAAAACTTGTCAACCATCAGGTACATATATATAACAGGTAGTTCAAGAGCAATAAAATGTCTAATTTTGAATTTAGCAATATTTATTAGATTTGTAGCAATTAAAGAGACTCGATGAAATAAGCTCTTTGACAGACTAAATGAATTTAGACGATAAGTTGAGAAGCATGTACTCCAGGTTTTTCAAGGTGCTCTGGAGGAATGGCAAAGTCATGTGCTCTGAGGTTAAAATCTCATGTGTTGCCCTAATCTTGGTATTCAAGTTCTTATCCTAATTTTATAATATTTTTTCAGTTGAAGGAGTTGAAGGTGTGCCAGAAGAAACGACAGCCATAGAGATTCCCACCTCCGTCACGCAATCATCTGATGGCCAGGCTACAATACTTCAGTTCTCTGAAGATGTGGTTAATATGCTCACCAAGAAAGACCCTCTGAAACTAGGTCAGTTAATACTTTTCCTTTCATTTTGCAGGTACCATGAATCTCGTCACAATCAAACAAAGTTGACATTGTACTCACATAACTGCAGAAAGATGTCATCTCTGTATGAGTTTGTCTTTATCTTACTGGTGAATTTATGATAAAAATACATTGTTGAACTTTTATTTTAGTACCTTATCGATGTATGTCGAAACTAGAAAGATTAAGTGTGTGGTTGTTAAGGGTTTCATGTTGCTCTGGTTCTCTAAGGGGCAACACAAAGCCTATCTTTTAACCATCTTTGTTCCGTGTCTCATCCCCTCTGGCCGCTATGGGCAGTTTGTTTGATGAGTGGCAAAGCTGTCTTAACTTAAAACTGAAAGAAAATGAATTTTCCAACATTATTGAAATGCTTCACATCTTGAATAATTTTTGTGTCTGAAATTCACATCTTCATTGTGTTATTGTCAATTATTTTTTTGAATACACTGCAGCTTATAAGTGAAATAACCTTTAGGAAGTCATAAAACACCAATCAACCAATCAATCAATCTTGTCATTATCTTGCTTTGTTATATGTACAGTGGTGTCTTGGGTACTTATTTTAACTAATGAGCTTGTAGTGAAGTATTTATTAAAACCCCATCTATCAAAGAAATAAAATGTTAAAAAAAGAACAACACAGGACTTTTGATATGTTCATACAAACTTAACTGTTTAATTTATTACCTTAACATATGTAATTATTCACAAATTGACAAATGACAAAACCCTTATTATGTTAAGTGATAGATGTAAACTGACTAAACAAAATTTAACATTGTTACCTATTAACAATAGGTTTTCAAGTTCTTATCTTATCTTAATTATCTTGAACTATCTTTTTTTATATAGTTCAGATATTTAAAAATTACTTTCAGACAAAATTGTATTGATAATTAACATGAGATTGGCATGGGGAGGACAATTCCCCCTACTTGACTATTGTGGAAGTATCACGATAAATAGTATACTACTGCCATAGTAGGACTTTGTAAAAATTAGGCACAGAATAGGTTTTTTTGAAAGTCAATTACTGTTGGATTACACTGCCATCATTCAGTTAAATATGTGTTAAAGCAGTACTCTATTAGTTATGATGAATTAAGTTTCAACAACCCTGAAGCATAGTTAATTAACTTTGATTGATAGCATCAGCAATTATGGTCTTAAGATGCTCCATTTCAATGTATAACAAAATATTTAAGGAAACTATTGCATAATAAAAAAGTCTATCGATAATTGAGTACTGTCGGCAGGGACTGTAGCAGGCTTGTGCTGGTATGACAAACAGTTACTTGCTTTCATCTAGTGCTCGTGTAATTGAAATTGAGGAAACCTGGAACAGGTTACCCAAAGTCACACCAACACTTCTCGGAAAAAAGTATTTAATGTATAAATCACACAATTTGAGACGAAAAACATCCAAACAATTTTAGTTATCAATGTCCATATACTTTTTCAGTCTAATGACACATAGGGCAGACAAGTTTTACCTTAATTTGTATCCAGGCAACCTGTTTATGTAGGGATTTGTGGTAACCATGTTAACCTAAATTCTAATAGGTTACTACAGGCCTGTTGTTGTGATAGATCAATGGTTTGATGTGTTGTTGCACCCCTACAATTTTTTGGGTTTTTTTTCATGTCCCTAAATTCTGCTGGTGGTTGGGAGGGAGTCTCGTGCTGCTCTGCAGCCCACAGATTTACATGCACATAGTAATAAGTAAAATACCCTTAAGTATGGTGTTAAGCCTCAATCAAACAAACCAGAAGAATTTTTAGATAAAATTGTCCAGATTCACATTTCCAATTTGTCGGATCATAATCACAGCTCTGACCAACGTTTCCAGCTTAAATTTAATCCAGATACATGTAATATGAAAAAAAGAATATACATGTGTTGACATAAATCTGGGTTTAAAATATGTTTAGCAACCATACATTCTCTGGTACCAAATGTCTTTGGAAGTAGCTCTGCAAACAAGTCAGAGCCACGGAGCAATTTTGCAGTGTCCTTGTTTGTGCATCTTGTGATTGTCGTTTCTCATCAAGGGGTGTCACAGGTGGTTTTCATTTAACTTGCATGCCAACATATATGAGAAATAACCATGGCTTAAACAATACATTAAACTATCGTTAAACCATCAACCAAACAAATAAAAGGAAAAATAATCCACTAGATTTGATCCATAATCGTTAGACATTTGACAGAACACTCAAACAACATTTGACATACAAACACAAACCATGTCTGGTGTTTTTTGTGCACAGAGTTTATATTAAATACACCAATACTCCATTAAAAAACACAAGGAAATTCGTATTTGATACATTGCTGTACCACCAAAGTACATGTTACGATAAGAAAATACCCTTGAAAAACAATTTTCTCAACACATAATTTTCTGCCAAAGTAGGCTAATCTGACAAACAAACAAACTTATCAATTTGACTTGTTGGAAATATTTGTCTAACAAGAATTTGTTGTGGGTGGATGAAATAATATTAAACAAGACTCCTCTTTATCCAAGGGTAAGTGGTGATAAATAGAACTTGGGTGGATACTCTTACACAAGGTCTTGCTTTGAGGATATATTTTCAGTTCTAATTTCCTAGCTGTCACTTAGAGATTAGCCTAGACAAACAGGGATATGGTGCCAGTAACCTCCGAGTTTTGAGAAGGTGATGACTTGTTGATACATTGAGATTAAATGTTATTTGGTCATACATGGAGATACTGTGTTAAAAGGAGAATGAATAGATACATACATTTCTTGTATATACATAAACTAACAACTGGCATCAATAAATATAACTGATATTAAAACATGTATAAAAAGATGCGATGACACTCCGGTGAAAGCTTGATGCCCTGGTGCTCTCTCAGCTCTAGGGCACCATGTAGACGATCTCTCTGTGATTTCGTTACATTGTGTCCTGTGGTTGTCCTGTTTTTGTTCTGTCTTGTCTTTGTTTGTTTGTGTCGTAGAGGCTGGGGTGTTGACCCTCAGGTATATGAGTGAGTCACATGTTGTGGCTCTCTGGCAATCATGGGGTGATTTTTACGAGGTTTGCTCTCAGTTTTCCACCGTAATAAAGTTAGTTGAAGTGTGCAATTCATTGTCGTATAAGTGAAATACCCTTGAGTAGGACGTTAAACCCCAATCAAACAAACAAACAAACAAAATCGTAGAGGCTGGGTTTTTTTTTTCTCTACTTGGACTGGCACACAATCATTTGAGTGATATAACCTATAGTAAGGTGTTAATCTCCATTCAAACAAATAATTTCTGGGGAAAGGAAGTACATGTTGTTCCAAGAGTCATCATGCTGTCTTTATCTAGCACTGGAGGAAGATTTATTTTCAAACATGGCAAATAACTTCACATTGCATGTTTTGTGCTAGTGTTAAGGGCTTAGGCAAAGGGGTGTCCACTTGTCCTTAGGACACCTTGAATTGAACAACTGCCTCATTTGGACACCTGGTTTTA
This sequence comes from Mopalia ciliata, assembly GCA_034783835.1. NCBI lineage: Eukaryota > Metazoa > Mollusca > Polyplacophora > Chitonida > Mopaliidae > Mopalia > Mopalia ciliata. Next base: position 9,830 of record JAVFBW010113702.1, on the reverse strand, counting down.
AGAAACTTTAACATGCAGGAGATTGGACGCCAAATTACTAAAAAAGTGAAGCAGAATGACCATTTTGGACGCCATACTTTTGATTTCTGTTTAAGCCTTGGCTAGTGTCCATATGTGTTTGAATACATCACCTTCATAGAAGTGTCATACCCTTGAACATGATGTAAAATACTAATCAATATTGTAGTGGTCACATGTATACATATACTATTGAATAACTTATTTTGATCAGCTGAAATTTTTAATATTTTCCCTTTTATTCTGCGCAGTCCAGATTTTGGATATTATTGGTAGAGTTGTAAATTTGATAATACCGGTAATTAATCTAGAGATAATGAAAAAAAAAAAGGGAAATCAACTATAAACAAATATTTTTTCTAAGATAAATACTTTAAATAACTTTCTATGAAATAATACCTTGATTAAAAATATATTCTTGTAGTACTTGATGTTCATCACCTTTAAAATCTGAAATATGTATTGTTATATATATTGCTATATAAATTGACCGTGTTACTGTGTTTACTGAGGCCTTTATGTCACCTTTCATGTCTGATGTGAATGTGTTGATAAAATAATTTACATGTTATGATTCCAAAGATGGCTTGGAGTCAAATATAATAATATTTATGTTTGTAATCAATCAACACAGAGAAAAAATAGTTTTTCTACACATCAGTGGACTGATAAATAACTGGTTGAAGGTTAAATTTTGGTATATATTTAAGAGATAGCACCATAAACAAGAAGTGTAAGAAACACAGATAGCGCTCAGTGTGATAATCACACAGTGTATTATAAAGCAATAATACCAACTCCAACTAATAAAGGCAATGTGCTGAAAAACGGACAAAAGATCACGCCAATTGATATGGAATATTTGTCATGTGATTGATAGCCTGTGCTGGCCTGTTCTGTAATCTATTCTGACATAAGCTTAAAGTTGGTCCTCTTAATTTTTTCGGAATAGCTTAAAATTTGCATTTGCCACTGCGTTGGTCATTTTTTAAATACATAAATGTGCATTTATGAAAATTAAAGCGTAATTGCTTTATGATACAAACTTCATTGATGACTGGGCCCATGACCGTGGCTTAGTGGTAGCAAGTGCGTTTCCTAAACTGAACCTGCTTCGATTTACCATTCACCAGATCGCGTTCACCTGTTGACGATCAGGTATATGAGCGAGTCACATGTTGTGGCCCCGGCAATAGTGGGTATGATTTTTACGAGGTGTCCTCTCGGTTTTCCACCATAATAAGGCTGTGTGAAGTGGACAATCCGTCGTAATATTAGTGAAATACCCTTGAATACAACGTTAAACACCAATCAAACAAACAATCATTGATGACCTGATTGACAAAATTGGTCAAAATCAGTGGCAAAATGCAAATTGAGTTGAACACTGCAAATAACTTTTAAAACCCCAAAATCGGTCCTCCAAAAATGAGTTTTCCTGCTGCGATCATGGTTTACCGATTTGTGGCTACCATGTTTGATTGGGGATCCTCCTTTGATGTAACTCAAAAGTGGTTACATACAGCTTATGTTTATGAAGGAGTCTGTCACATGAAGTGACCACGAGAGGTAACTCCAAATGCACAAACAGACTTTCTCTGCATTTCCACGACAGGTGGCTAACTTACAATGCACAAAGTGACTTCAGTCAGTAAAAAGAAGTATCAGTGAAATGGACAATCCGTCCTCATATAAATGAAAAACCATTGAGTACAAGTTTAAGGCCAAATCAAACAAACAAACAAACAAACAAACTCTTTAATTATGTTTTTTAATTACACACATCTAACATATTTTATTGGCAAACACTGATAAAGACAGATTATCAGGGTAGCCTGTGGATGATTTCATGGAAATTCAACCCCTAAACGTCAAAAACATTGCGATGTAAACAAAATATTATTGAATTTACCCTGCTGATGTATTTATATGTTGATCAGAGACATGTGTTTGTATGATGCTGACCTAGACTTTAACTCTGCAGTATTATTGTACGTGTTTGTCTGCAAACCACATGGAATTCTTACCAAGAAAATTTCATAACATTGTTTCAGTAAACAAAACCTTAGGTCAGACTCTGGTTATATATATCAGGTTAAAATAGAACGTTACTGTTGTCTGTCTGTCTGGAAGCTGTGTGCTTGTGGGAAATTTGTGTCCTCGTTTAATACCATTGTTTAGCAGGACTTGTTTTCTGAGTGAGCATTAGTCAACATAATTTCTCTGATGTTACACAGTACCAGAAGGGTGGAAACGAACATAACATGTTTTGATGACATAATTACATGTGTGAAATCTGTGTGAGGTAGCATATATTTATGACCTGCTGATGACTGACTTGGAAGGACAAGAAACTCTTTGTTACTCAGATATACATCTACAAGTATTAGAATTTTTCATGGTTGCCTGATAATAAAAATATTAAATTAAAATGAAGTGTTTCTCCCTAGACTCTTAGCTAAGCTTTTTCTAGTGGCACTTAAATTTCTTCATTTCACTAAGTAATGTCTCCAATTGAATTGCTTTAAGTAATTTTCGACTTCTTATCATACATACATGTACTACAGTGCTCCTTTGTATCCCAGTCAATATTTAAAGAGTGCTGGCTGTGTAAAGCAAAGACTTGAGTTCAAATCCCTGTAGAGGCAAGGAAACTTTTCTTCCTCTTTGATAAAAATATATACTTATATTAAACTTCATGAGCCAAATGGTAGGTGGTTGGAGGAAGCTCCTTGTTGTCCCTGTGCTCCCTCAGAGTTAAAAAGGATGATAAAGCTGATCTGTTTGTGATGTCTTTGTACTGTCCTCTGATTATCCTGTAGTTGTACTTTATTGCGTATTTTGCCCGCGGCTGTGGCTCAGTGGCAGCGAGTGCGCTCCCTGAACTGTTGTTGTGGCTCCGGCACCCGCGGGGTGGTTTTTACTAAGTTTCTGCCCGGTTTTCCACCTTAATAAGGCAGTGTGAAGTGGACTATCCGTTGTCATATAAGTGAAATACCCTTGAGTACGATGTTAAAACACCTATCAAACAAACAAATATTGTGTATGTTTGAGGCCAGTGATTGAAGGGGTTTCCTTCAACCATTGGGGTGGGGGGCCAAGGGTGATTTTCTTTGCTCATTGGGCTGGCATCCTGTCATGTGAGTTAAATAACCTTAAGTGTGACATTTAATCTCAATCAAACAGACAAATAAACCATTGGGCTGGCACATCGTCATGTAAATGAAATAACCTTAAGTACGACATTAAACCCTAAGCAATCAAACAAACAAACATGAGCCAAATGCAAGGGAGCGTAACATTTCACTTACGCACGTATAAACATCCAGGACCAGATTAAAAGGAGCCACAAACACAGAAATTGTGATGAACAAGTTACTTTCCATGGCAATCATTCAAGATTCTATTCAACAGTCTTTAAATTAAGTAACGTTAAAGGATCATTTTACAGGGTTATATTAAAGTCCACAGGCTGTTGTTTCAGAGAAGGTGTCACAAGCCGAGTAGTCACCTTCAAACCATTGTGGGCCCTCTGGCTAAGGGCAGTTTGTTTGAAGAGTAACAATGTTGTCTTTACTTTATAGCACTGGAGGAAGATGAACTTTCCGACATTAAGGAAACGCTTTACATCTTTGTTGTGTTAGTGTCAATTATTGTTGGTATACACTCTTATATAAGTGAAGTACTCTGAAGCATGGCGTAATACACCAATCAATCAAATCATTGTGGCAGATGGTTGGAGGGAGCTTCCTGTTGCTGTGGTGCTTTCTGAGATTAAGAGGAACAGGAAGCCAATATGTTTGTGTAGTCTTTGTATTGACCTGTATCTGTCCTGTGATGTTTTGTTTGTTACCAGTGGTGTCTAGGTGGTTTCCGTCGCCATTAGGCTGTCACACTGTCAAGTGAGTGAAATAAACTTATGTTCAGCATTAAAACTCAATCAAACAACCAAGCAAATCAAACAACTATGTGGAAAACCAGAAGTCTAGTGTAATTTTAAATACGGGAAATAGAGAAAAGGCTCCAAGGCTTAGGGCAGTTTGTTTGGAGAGTAACAATACTGTCTATTATACTTGGCACTTCAGCAACTTTCCAACAAACCAAAAATTGTACATGTTATGGTTGTCCTAGTGTCAATTACTGTTGGAATACACTGCCGTCATATAAGTGAAATACCCGTAGGCACAGTACAAGTATAAAACACCAATTAATCAATCACTAAATCTTTTTATAGAGGAAATGGATACATTACCTCTTTTGTGTCCAGTTTATTACAATATTGATTTATTGCTTTGGGTTGCCTACATAATTCTGTCTTAAATAAACAATTGAAGAGTAAGACATGTATCTATAGGTATGTCTATGTGACAGATATATCCTTTCCCTATTGCATTTTATGTACAATATGTATGTCATTTTTGGACTTTTTTCTTACGACTTGTGTATAAGTTTAAATTAACATATAATTATGTTATTTTAATTGCCTTCTTGGTGATCTTGTAACAGTTAAATGACAAGGCTCCAGCTGGTTATATTATTAGCATTTCAAATAGAATAAAGTGTGTTAAGTCATGTGGAGAATGAATGTGTTGTCATAAGTAGACTGGCATCAGGTTCATTTGGAGTTCAGTTTCTATACCCTATTTCCAATGATGCCAGCACTTCCCGTCTCCGTGACTCATTCATACTTATATACCAATTTATGTCAGGCCACTTCAAAATAGTTCTTTGTGATATGATATTTTACAGGCTTTGTTTGATTAGAGTTTTACATCGTATATATATATATATAGGTCTGACTTTTTTTTTAACGAATAATGTCATACGTGACAGTTTTATTGGCATGCCCTGCATGGGGATGGAATAACTATCTAAAGTAAGGTGTAAAACACCAATCAAACAAATCAATAATCAACTATCAGTATTAAATTAAAAAAATTGATCTAACACAACTAGTGTCTGGGCCAACTAAAACTCTGGGATTAGATTGTTAGACTGCTAAAAAAGCTTTGCTGAACTGCAATGGTTCAAGTCTCACAGATGCATAGGTTCAATTCTCACAGAGCTACATGTAGGTGGTAAATGAGGATGTCACAAGAAGTGTTTCTTATCAGTGAAAACAGTTTTGTGTACAGCATTAAACATCAATGCATCACAAGACAACACGACTTTGATTACTGATAAGATTCTCTTTACTATCTAAAGCCGTAATCAGGTGAGCTTACAGCGAAATTTAACTGATTCTGTTATTAGAACAAAGAGGAATATTTAAAACGAATCTTGAAAATCTCCCTTATTTCTTGATATACTCATGCGACGTTGGAGGGAGATTCCAATTGCATTGGTGCTTTCTGAGCTTAAGAGGAACATGAAGCCGATATGTTTGTGATGTCTTTGTATTGACCTATGAGTGTCCTTTATTTGTCCTGTGATGTTTTTGTATGTTGCCAGTGGTTCACCCATTAGGCTGGCTCACCCTCATGGGAGGGAAATAACCTTAAGTACAGTGTTAAACCCCAGTCAAGCAAGCAAATCTTGATTAACTGTAGAAAGAACATGGTATTTTTTTTTATTAAAGATCTAATTATGACTCTTTTTATTCCTGAGCTTTTGCAGTACATAAATTGCTACATGTACTTGTGGGATGTATTTTCTAGAGAACAAATGGGTGGTATTTTACAAGCTTCAGGATTCTGAATAAGGCCAGCAGGTATAATTAGTGGTTAGCGTGTGTTGTCCTACTTCAATATTACCCTCATATAAGTGAAATGCCCTTGGGTAGGGTGTTAAACCCCCAATCAAACAAACAAGCAGTTATAGTTAAATTGTAGTAAACAAATGATTACATTCAGTTGGCCTGAAGATGGTCTGTTTTTGTAGGAAATGGTGTCTGTAAAAAAGAGAAAGTCACCAGAAATTGTCAATTCTTAGTGGACTAAAAACAGTAGTTGTCTGGCTGGGTGTTTGATATAGACATATGTAGTGGATTGAGTTACCTTAAATACCCTAACAACTTTATAAAAAAATGAATTGATGTTCTGTGTCAAACCTGAATGTCACAGTTGTTAAAAGAAAGCAGGATTTTCCTTGAGACAAAAAGCTTAGACAGAGGGTGTGTCCACCCGTTCTTTGGACACCCTGAATTGAACAATTGCCTTATTTGGCCACCCTATTTTAAGAAACTTTAACATGCAGGAGATAGGCAAAATGTAAAAATTGGACACCCAGTTACTTAAAAAATGAAGCAAAATTACCATTTTTGAGAACATACTTTGGCGGGGACATTAGCACTTGATTAACTACACTTACATACACAAAACTTCTCTGTTAAAACTGCCTACAAAGCCAATTTGTTTTTTGCTTGTTTATATGACATTTTCTCAAAGCATTTTCCCTTAATTTGAAAACCATTTACATGTGTACATTAGTTATAAGTCATTATTTTATTATTTTCTATTTTTTCCCCATTCATAATTGTTCCAGTTTTCAGCTTAAAACATGTGACGGAGAAGATGTGTTGGAGAGCTTTGTTTAATGAACAGCTTGTGATTAATGTCAATAATGTAAAGTTATTAAATTATAAGGTAGCTTTCTATTTAAATATAAATTGACATTTAAATAGACTGTTTAAAAAGGGGTTAAATTTAGAGCTCTGGGTAAATATGTTAAAGTTGTACAGTTTGATATAAATTGTCAACAAATAGCTAAATGTAAATTAATAATAAAATATTTAAAACAAAGGAGAACCTCAATATAGATGTACATTTAAACTATTTAGTACATAATTCTATTTCAACTAAGAATTCACCACTTCAGCCTTGAACATGGCTAAGACGTAATAATTAATAAATCCACTTTCTGATATTATCTTCTATCTGGAATCTTATTCTGCCGTGTTTGTTCAATGATTCTTAATAACACCATAATTTCAGATTATCATGTGTTCAGTTACTTCGGGAAAATGTTAATGGTTAATTAGGAAATCTATGGTTAACCTGATGTGCTTGTCCCAACAGGAAGTACCCCGCCTCCGATTACCCCTTTTTTTAGGGTACCACTTGGTGTACTCTTGTGAAAAAGAGGAAAGAAAACATTCCAGGAGGCAATCATCCTAATAGGAAGAGACTGTCGAGTGGAAACCAAGAAGTGGTTATGTAGCTAAAAGGCCCTATGGGTTTATCTTGATACCTGTTTAGCTTAAAAGATGAGTAAATGCTTATTTACATCCACAATTCCATTGACAGTTTTGAAGGCAGTATAGATATACACGTTTCACATAAGTATAAACTCAGCAATGTTTAGCTTCTAACAATAGCAATCAGAATCGCTAGTTGAAAATAGAAACCTTTCCTCACTGAAGGTCTTGGGTGATCAGAATGCTGCCCTGGTACGGCAAAGAAAGACTGAAATAAGAGTGTTATGTATAGAGGTTAACATGATGTAATATTTATTCCATGCTAAATCTTTGTCTATATTGTTTGTATGTTTGTGAATGGTTACAGGGAACTTCCTGTAACCTGCTATTCACTAATTTCGGGGTCAAAAACGCCAATTTGTTTCAATTAATAGTGTACCTATTACACCATGTTTTTTTTACTGGGTGTGTCTTTGATGTAGTTTTGTGTTGCCCTGGTGTCTAGGCTTAAATACCCTTAAGTACGACGTTAAACACCAATCAAACAAACAAACAAAATCCTTTCCTAGAGGCAACATCTGTTGTTTTTGTGATTTTCCTATCTTGTATTTGTCTGTTGAAGAGGTGCATGGCCTCCTTCAGCCATTGACATGGGCTTGCATGCTACCATATAAGTGAAATAACCTTTACTACAGCATGAAAACCTTGATTAAACAAACAAACAAACTTGGATTGTTTTTTCGTTTACCATTGCATGTTGCCTGTACATTAGGTTGAGTGATCATACTCCTATAATCATAATCATAATCCAATCAGATTTCATATTTATTTATTTTATTCACTTTTGGCTAAGATTACCTAGGTCATGTATAGTTTCATAAAGAGATGGACTACTTTAGAATTTGGACAACTGTATTCAAATAAAGTAACAGGCTGCTGGCCCAAAATTCAGAAAGATATACTGCCCATGTTGTGCTTATAGTGTGTCATTCACAGCCTGATATGTGAACTACCCGTAAGTCCTTGAAAAGCACCTGTCAGTCTGTGAATCAGTCTGTCTTTTCATAATTTATATAAGATTCAATGTTTTAATCCTACCAGAACAACTGAAAGTAATTATCGAAGACTTTATTACTTTGACGAGAAGGGAATTAAATTCAAACCACAAAACTCCCAAATCTTTATAATTCCATATGTTAGTCTGTCATGTTTCACAAACTACTTCATTCAACCATCTAGATGTCAAGGTTTTCTCCATAATAAATGGCCATCTGAGGTTGCTGTCTTATAAGGTTACAAGTCAATCTGGCATTATAAATAATCCAAAAATTTAGGGTGAAAAATTGAGGGAAAAAAAATTTGCAGAAGAATAATTAGATATTCGGACATTACTTTTATTTGTATAGATGTATGTAGAGTATAGTTGATGCTGTTTGATTAGCGAGAAGGCAAATAGTCAGATGAAGAACTGATAATTGCCATGTTGTAGTTGAAGAAAAGATTACTGGGTACTCCTTAGTAATTTGAATAAAATGCCAAATCGCTATATTCTGAATTTACCCACCAATGTTTTAAAAACTTAGGCAATACCAGAGACAGGTGTGAAGAGAAAACTTTTGTTATGTTCACCTAATTTGAAAAGAAAATTTTGGCTAGACTTAATTGTGGAAAAAGGAGATTTCAATTAATTCAAATTTTATGAAAGTTGTCAAATAGAAAAAAGTTTAGAAATAATAACTGCATTACAAAAATAAAACAATAAAAAGATAGGACATTTCTTGCTAACTATTGCTGCAAGGGAATATTTAAAAAAAAACTTTCTCTTTCTGCTAAGGACAAAAAATCTGTTGTCTTCCTTTTGTCACAGCTAAGCTAATTTAAAAAGAAAAAAATACCACCCAGTTGACAAGGCAAAAACTAACCGAAACATCTACTTTGGTAGAAGCTTGTTTAGCAAAATCTTTCACCTGTGAATTATCTGATATTGACAATTTATTTCCTTTATGTCCTTATAAATCAAATACCAACAGGGTGCCGTAATTCATTAGGCATTACATCTGTTTTAATTTTTTTATTATTTTACTAGCATTCTCTGATTAGGCTTGTCAAATCCGTAGTATTCCTGTTTTTTCATTAATGTGATATCTGAGATTAATTGTTGCACTACATCACCTGGCTTATATTGGTTAGAATATTAAACTTGCAACAGGGTAACTGGGTAAGAAAATCATACATGAAACTGAAAGTCAACACATTTAGCCCTCAATAAGCAACAAATTGAAGAAACACATTAATCTGGAACAAAAAAAAGAAATCTTAATTACAGGTGATAGTGGTTTACATAGAGTGAAATTAGAAGCCTTTTTTCTAAGAGAACTGGGTTTGCACAGCTTGTACGAATTATACGGCTGAGCTTCAGTGATTAGCGGGCTGGATTGCTGATCCTCCTTCAATGTATGGCTATAAGTTCTATCCTGAGTATTCTCCCCTGAGTCACCTGAGACTATTGCACAGTGGATTTCCTTGAGGTTTCCCATGGAAAACATAGTAAAATGTGGACATTCTGGTGTCCCTTTAGTATGCTAAGTACCTTAATCGAATTAAATCTCAATAGCTTCCCGACATCATACCTGTATATCAAAGTATCAAACTGCTTGGTTTTCAATGACCAATTCCA
>JAVFBW010113691.1:0-15931 GCA_034783835.1 Mopalia ciliata | reverse complement strand
AAAAAACACAACATCGCCCACTTACAGCTGACCAGGAATTGAGTTTATCACTCACCTGTTTTCTCATAGTGATCCTTAAATTTTTTTCAGTAGTTTAGTATTAGCTAAGATTTAAAAATTGAATCCCGTTCGCATGGGAACTTAATCATTCTCCCTTTATCACTAAATCTATTTCCCATTATAATTGTATCTAATTGTAATTTTAATTGACTATATGTATATTTTATACCCGGTCATTGGAAAGGCTGTCCCGTAAAGACAATATTTTCAGAGATAAAGAAATATTCCTATCTGCTTTGCTTGTGATGGGCTGGACACCAAATCTACAATCATGGATTTTTTCCTGTCCTTTGGTCCACAGAGACATCGTCGTTACTACTAATACTGAGAGCTCAGACAACATGGTATACCAGCAATAAATAGAAAGTAATGACATGTCAATTAATCTAATGTTATGGTGCGAATAGTCCACTGAGGCTGTATGCACCAATAGACACAAACAAACAAACAAACATGGTATACCATTATCCCCAGGATTCGAACCTATGATCCATTTATATGTTTTGTTGTCTGACCGAAATAAATAGCGCCGTGCGGTCGATTTGACATCTGCTTCTTTAATGAAACTAATTAAATGAACTGCTTTTCACCAATTAGGAAGTTCAGATTATATGAACACATATGATAAATTAGAAAATATTTCAATTATTTCTATTTAAAAGGACAGTGTTTACCATCATATAATATACTAACCAGGAACGATATGCTATAATGGATTTGTTGATATAGTGGATTTATTTATTTGTTCGAGTTGGGGCCTTACGACATACTATAATGGTACGCACACTCTACATAAAAATCCTAAAGGACCCTATTAGATTTTGGGCATCATATCGGATAATTATAAAATCCCATAGGATACCATATAAAAGTCATATAGTATCGTGTAGGATAATTAGAAAATCCCATAGGATACCATAGAAAACTCCAATAAGATTTTGTCTAAAATCCTTTATGATTTTTCTTGTAAAGGTTACAGACAAATCTGTTAAGCCAGGAAAACCAAAGATAATCAACACAATTAAGCTAGGGAAATATTTAGTCTGTTCTTTTATCATAGACAAAAGGTAAACTTATTACTTCCAAGTTTGTATGTTATCACCGTGTAGTTAGTTGCACATGGCTAACACTATTAAACGTTTAACGGAGAGAAGCATCCAGGAAAAGTCTATTTTTGGAACCGAATCGCCTTGCACCAGTTCCTCAGATTTCTCCAATACGCAGGCTTAATTCAGTGGATTATTCAATGATGACACTGTCATCTGCTTTATATCACTATGCTATTGTGTGCCATTAGCGAAATGATTATAGTTGTGGGTGTAAACGGAATATTGTCACATTTACATAAATGTAAATGAACTGCCAACTACCGAATTCAAAGCAAATACTTCTATCACACCATGTTGGTTACTTAAAGTATTAATGGAATTTTTACCATAAATTTGTGTCAGAGAAAATGATCTTACTCTGGTATATAAGCACATGTTTTGAATGATTATCGCGTCTCAGTAATGTTGTTTGGTAAATATTTTGTGTTTCTGTACAGGAATTAGCCTTACGCATAATCCTTTTTGAAGGTATCAAGTCTCTGTGTGACTGAAATAGTTAGGCTTTCCGTCTGGGCTTTCATATGAGGTTAACTGACATATTACACATATAAACCCTCAGATGCTATCTCGATAGTGCTCCCTTCATTTAACAAACGAGGCTGCGACATTCCCTCTTTCCGCTTCCATAATTACATACACAAATCCAGTTAAACCCGTTGGTATTATATCTGTTCAGAGGAAATGCAAGCGAGTTAGCAGGGTATGGAATACATTTATTAATAAAACGATACGCATGAAAACACAGTGTTTTGATAAAAGCCAAGGTTTTGTTTTTCATCCGAATATGTAAAACAAATCGTTACCATGGAAACTAACTACGCAGTCACACTAATGAACAAAATCATTTAACACCATTAAGCATCTGTACTGTTATGTGCTATTTGTATAATACTAGAAATGGTAGTGTCTCGGATATTTATCCTACACTAATGGATCGCAAGCCGAGCTTAACGACACTTCACTTAGATGACGTTGATTTACCCTGTAAGAAACTTGCACTATAGCATACACTGTAAAGCGTTTTGCTGTTTTAAAAGTAGTCTGTCCATTGTTAAGTAAAGACAGCACGCTTAACGTTGAAACGAATATATCTTAGCCATGAGATACTGGCTTAGCCGTCTTTTATTATTCTGCAAGACACACCATATACTGGAAAACACTTAATTCCAGATACATATTTACTTTTACGTTTAAATTTATATCAGAGTCCCAGGGTATCAACTTTTCCATGACCCCAAAATAATGCACCCAACCATTTTCCTTCTTAATGTACATGGTTTGGAACATGACTAGGTATGAAATGTTGTCCAAAATTACATCGTATCGACGGAAGCATCTTTTCTGGAAGGGCCCCTTGGCTTAGTGCTGTTTGTTTGGAGGTCTTCAATGCTGTCTGTTTTTCAGACATTATAATATCGCTTCATCTATTGGTGTGCTAGTGTCATTTCTGGTTGGGATACAACGCCGTCATATAAGTAAATCCCCCTTAAGCACGGCGTAAAACATCAACCAGTCCAACACTGTACTAAAGTGTACATAGAACAACTTTTACATCACTGAAGCGTGAACCTTATTTTAGTTCTTGAATAAATGTTAAATCAGTAATTCATCCCACATTTTTGCGATAAATATGTTGTTTGTTTTAATAATGTATTAAGGCTAGGAGTAGAAGACGGTCTTTGCGAGAGGTAAATTGGAGTCACTTTCGGAAGATAAGGGGATATTCACGTGAGAAAACCCCGTTCCGGGTTAAACCTTTCTCGTTGCTAGTATTGTAAGATCCAATCAGCTGTACATAGTACTAATTAACCCAGGAACCTGACACGGTACTATAATATCAGGCAGATTAACCGATATATTTTTTTCTATAAATAGTCATGGCTTGAAAGGCTCGCAGATTAAATAGATTTAGCAGGAACAATTGATACTAGCACAAAAAAGATGTGAAGCGTTTGCATAATATTGGAAACTTAATTTTCCCCCAGTGCAAAGAAAGAAAGCGTTGCTACTTTTAGCCAAAGCTGCCCTTAGCCAAAAGGCCTAAATATTTTATTTTATACCATTCGATTAGATAGTATTACAATCTTTATGCGCCTTGATATTAAAACATTTATGGGCTTTGCTAAACAACTGTCCATGTTTTAAACCTTAGCGTTATGTGTGTTGTATACTTCTATACGATAAGAAGTGGATTTTTCAAAAATTTTACAATCCCAAGAGACATACTTCATAGACAACTGAGCTGAACCGTAGTTATAAGAAAGTATATATAGATCTAATTTTGCTACCTGATTACTAATGTAGCTTCCAATGTTTTTGTTCGTATTTTCCGTTACTTAATTAAAAATCTACATATTGTTTTGTTATTGCGAAGGGACTTATCCGAGTGCTCAGATTGAACGAAATTTTGTGTTTAGAAAATACATTTCAATAAAACTGTTATTGTTATATGGTGTTAATTGTTCGTTAGCTATGATTAGTTTGTTGTGGTTCTTTTACACTAGGATTACGTTGAACCACATTTTTAACGTGAACATAATTAACTATTGTACAATTTCTGAGATACTGGTGATAAGATTCTGGCTTTGTAACACTGTCCTGATTTATTTCTCCCAACGACTTCATTAGCAGTTAAAATAAATATACTTGTGTGTTCAGTGGCTCTGTGGGAATTCCAGCCACAAAACCTGCGAAAAATCGATTAGAACTGAGTTTGTCGAGGCTTTCAGAACATAAAAAAAGCCGTAACGAATTGTTTTTTTTTTTTTGTCACCGAACTTTCGATAACACTTCAACACCTGGCTTCGTCGTTGTATCGATTTGTGCACATCAATAACGTCTTCAGTACACGACCATGAAGATATTTCTGCATGTGGTGTTTTTCACAAAGAAGATACAATACATGCTGGCCTTATTTTCGCGCATTTAAAAACCACATGCGGTGGTAATTGTATGGAAACTGTTGTTGGCTGGTGGATCAATATTTGTGGTGATTTTTTTGTCTCTTATCAACTGTTTCCTGTTTCTAGCATCGTCTCTTATTGTAAATATCCAGGATACATCTGAACGCAAGACCGTTAGAATTCAACCGCCTGTGTACGAGTGCTCCTCTGAATTTAAGGGGGTCATACATTCCCTATGTTAGTTCATTGTGGGGGAGGGGTGGTGTTTTTTTTTCTCACCTTTTATCAGTTTTCTTTTCAAATATCTAGAATACCTCTTTCGATCGTTTACCGTTTACAAAATTCCGTTAACCAGAACAGAAAACCCACATTAGTTTCGAACTTATCTTCCTGTTTCAGAATATATTCCATGTCTACTGATTCTTTGGAGCTCGGCTTTTTTTAGTGTGTACAGATAAATACACATAAACACTAGGCGATAATATTGCAGTCCACTCCATATCTCACGCAACATTTATACGAGAAATTTACACTGGTCTGTTTTTTTTATTCAAGACAGTTGATAATTCGGTTAGGCTGAGAAAACAGCCATGGACTTTTTTGAAGTTTGGCAATGAAAACGGTTACGTTGGTTGTATTGGAGACAGATATCACCAACCATGTTTAAGCTTGGCTTTGCAATTCATATTTAATAGTCAAACATTAACTGTCAGCGACATGACACCATTTCTCATTAATGAAAAAACATTTTTACACAAGAAAAATAACAGAGTTTAACAAAAAAAAAAAAAAGAAAAAAAAAAAAAAGGAGATTGTTTACACCGGAAAATCGTTTAATTAAATTTTCTAAGAAATTAGTCAAAAGTAATGCTGTGTAAGGTGAAATACTTGTCAGTACTGTGCAATAGTATGTCGTGGTTCACTTCAACTCCATTACCATTTACCACATGTAATGAACGTTAACGTAATTTAATATTGTACAGTTTATCTAATATCGGTGCCGTGATTTTGGCCGCGTAGCACTGTCCCGATTTATTGGTCCAAATAACTTCATTCAAAGTGACAAAGGTGGATGTGCGTTCGGAAGCTCCATAAGAATTCCAGCCACAAAACTTCCGAAAAATCGATTAAAACTGAGTTTGCTGAAGCTTTCGTGACATAAAATGTTTCTCGCCGAACTTCAACTAACACTTTCAACACCTGGCTTTCCATTATATCGATTTGTGTACATCAATCAGGTCTTTAGTACACGGTCAAGACGACATTTCTCATGCCGTGTTGTTTAAAGATAAGATAATTTTATTTTCGTCACATTTAAACGCCCCATGTAATGGCAATTGCATGAAAACGAAAACCATGAAATTAAGTATGTGTCAATTTGCTTCCGCATTTGTGGGAATTTTGTAAATTAAAATAAAATGCAAACTTGGGTATCATTCCGTATTTTTAGGAATTCTGTGAATAGACATTATTCTATTATAGTACATTTCAGCTGTCGAAAGGACGTTTTGCTAGCTGCTAGCAGATGCCAACTCGGCTTTCTGACTAAATTTGTCAAGTAGGATGGTAAATCATATTATTTTTATTTCACAGAAAAGGGTTTTGAAACTCTTTCACGATTCAGCGCTTGTTTATATAACTTTTATGCAATTCTGGCGTACAGCAAAATCCAACAGCTGTTGGGTCAATATTTGTGGAGGATTTTTAGTCCCTTTCAACTGTATTCTATCTGTAGATTCGGTTCAAATTGCAAGTATGTAGGGCACATTTGAAAGTAAGACCGCAAGAATTCGACCACTTGGACACTATATTATCTATTTCACAGATTAGTTTATTGAATCTCATTACCAAGTTCTAGTTCAGCTGTTATGTAATGCTGCTTTGGTCGGTGTGTTGTAAATCAAATGCCAAGAGCTGTTGGGTCAATATTTGTGGAGCATTTTTAGTTCCTTTCAACTATCTTCTCCCTCTAGCGTCGGCTCTAATTGCAACTTTCTTGGGTAAATTTGAAAGTAAGACCGCAAGAATCCGACCGCTTAGGCACGAGTGTGTTCATTGCTAGAGAGTCTTGCTTCTCCTATTACTGAGAATAAAAATTATGAAATTGCGTTTTACCTCTGCATTTGTAGGAATTTTTCGGAATTGAAATTATACTATTATAGAATATCTGTATTGTAGAGAAAGAAAGATTGATGCTACCGGATGCAAACCGAATCCGACCGCTTGGACACGAGCATGTTCATTGATAGAGAATCACGACCCTCCTGTTGGAAACGAAACTTATAAAAATCCTCTTTTGTTTAAGTGTGCTTCCACATTAGTAAGAAATTTGTGAATACAAATTATGCTATAAAAATATATCTGTATTATAAACAAAGAAAGCTTTGTTGGATGCTACCGGATGCGAACTCGGGTATGCTATATTAGCTGTTATGTAACGCTGCCTTGATTGGGATGGTTGTTAAGCAAACTCCAATAGTGACTGAATCAATATTTGCGGAAGACTTTTAGGCTCTTTAAACTGTTTCCTACCTCTAGTGTTGGCTATAATTACAAACTACACAACGGATTAACATTGTGCTTGGATGGCCAAACTTGTGTATACGCCGTGTTGGTACAGACACCTTCCAATGCATCCATAAACAAACTGCCATACTGATGACCGCCCGTTTTTTCGAACAATGACGTCAGTCCCGCCTGTTAAATTAATTTATTAACAGCTATGCTTACTTGAATGCAAGTCAAATGCAGATGTTTATCTTTGAAAATATACAATAAAAACAATGCGTTTACGTCAAAAATCTGTTCCCTTAAATTGTATCGTGTTAGTGTCTACAACTGTTAATATCTAAGCAAACGTAAACACGAGGCGACAATACCCTAACCCACCTCACATCTTGTGCGAGAACTTTAAACATGTCTTCTTTTTTTCATTGGATACATAGATTTGGGAGAAAAAACATTGGTCATATATAATAGCTGTTTGTGCTTGCCGCGCCATAAGTTCAAATTTCAGATTGTATTCAGTGGGAACGTTTCGAAGTTCTGAGTTTGTCTTGATTTTTTTCGACTAGAATTGCGTTTTAGCACCCAAGGAAAGCTAACGTAATTAAATTGTACAGTTTATGAGACACCAGAGATGTGATATTGGCTGTGTAACACTGTCCTAATTTATTGCTCCCAACAACTTCATTAACAATAAAAAAATTAATGACGACACATCTTGGTGATAAATCGCTCCAAAAGTTATTCCAACAACAAAAACCTGTGTCAAATTGATTAAGCTGGGTTTAATCAAGCCTCAAAAAAAAAAAAGAAAGAAAAAAAAAAAAAGAAAGAACACGTTACGAACAGGAGGTAACACGTAAACGTAAACAATATGCGACATTGTAGTAGTCATCCCTTGCGACCAAACAGTATGTATAAACTGGGACCTAACATATCATGTTCAGTCCCAGGTATAATACGATGTATTTAGCTTCGTTTATGTCTTTCTTCATTCAAGACAGAAGTCCAGAAGAACATTGGCCATACATAAGATATGTTTATGTAATACCAAACTGAGCATTGTATGTGGCATGTACTTTGCGGGGTCGTTGCGAGGTGTGTAAAGTTGTCAGTGAACCCAAAACTCTGAAAGAACGCCTGGCAATTATAGGTCAGATTGGCCTCAAATTGATGACTTGCGTGAAGAAGCCATCTGAAAGCTGTGCACGTCAAATGAGTGGCCTAACCTAATCTTTTGACAGACATAAGGAAGCCATCTGAAAGATAATGGACCTCCAAATTAATCAACAGCTTGCAGAATATATCTAGAGTGATGTTGATACTAGAACATACCTTCAGATAAATGGTCTACAAGAAGATGCGTGTTATATTTTTTTTTACAATATTGTCCGCTAATTCCTCTGAGATGGTTGAAACAAATTTTGTTTTAAAACGAGTACACTGTTCTGATTTGATTCTCCTAACATTCAATGGCTGTAAAATAAACATCACTTTGTTTCGGGATCTTTATTAGAGTTCCAGCCGCAAAATCTACAAAAAAAACCTATTAGAACTACGTCGGCTGAAGCTTTCATCAAATGAAATAAAAAAGCGGTAAAGTGCGGTTTTATTCGCCCAACTTAAAAAAAAAAAAAAAAAATCCTGAAGTTAGACTGTTAAGAAATTTTACTCTCAACAACTTAATGAAAATAAAAATAAATGTTATTGTATGTTCTTGGACTTCAAAGAAATTCTGGCGAAAAAATCGAGGACATCCAACAAGATTTCGCGCAAGCCAGTTTTTCATTGGAAGCTTGTTTATAGTCCACACATGCTATACCCATATTTAATACCAATTGCATTTTGGACCGCCACTCTTCCATCATGAAATCGTATGCATCTTGTCGCATATTTATTTATGTTTTGAATAAAAATTAGAACAACGGATTTTAATCCCGGTGAAGGCAAACAATTTCTCCTTACATTTATTCAAAATAAATACAGTATACTTGTAGCGCAAATTAAGCCCGTTTTTAAGGCAGTTTTCTCTTCAAATATTCGGTATTTCATATTGCGATTTATATTTTGCGCGGACGTTTTGAGGTTTTAAAAAGTTCAATGGACCTAAACTCTGGGAAAAAAACAATTTCCAATTAAAGCGGTCAGATTGACCGTACATTTGAAGGTGACGTCAAGAAGCCTTGTGAAAGCGTGTGAATTCAGACTGTCAGGATGACCTGGCTTTGGAAACGGACAGAATAAAGCCATGTTCAGCTTATATACTTTCAAGGCAGCGATCAGCTTACAGGCTTTATCTACATTGCTGAAGAGTCTAAAAAATACCTTAAAAAATAACGTACAATTCGTATGATGCATTCTTCCGCCATCCACTCATTCAGCTGAGTTGGTTGAAACAAACACTTCTTTCACTGCATGTTCTGAGACTTCATAGAAATTTCGGCCACAAAAGCTGCAAAAAATCGATTAAATCTGGGTTTGCTGAAACTTTCCCAAACATAAAACATAAACCGAAACAAACCGTTTTTTGTTCCAATAACACTTTCAACCCCTGGTTTTTCAGCCTATCGATTTGTATACATCAGTAACGTATTTGAAGGATATTCAAGAAGTTGTCACGCAAGCCGTGGTTTTCATAGAAAAATGTCAAGTTTGCTTATTTATTGCCTGCGCATGTTTAACGAATATTTAATGGTAATTGTATTTTAGACCCCCACCCACTCCTTAAAAAATATATGAAATCATATACATCTTTTTGCATATTTCTGATGTTGTGAAAAAAAGAATAAAAACCGGGTTCAAAGCCCGGTGGAGGCAAACACATTTTTCTCTCTTCATTTATTCAAAATAAATATAGTATACTTGTAACGTAAAGTAAGCCGAAATAGGTTATTGGAAACAAATCGTTATTGAAACTCGCACATGGTTTTCATTGGGTTTAACTGTTATGTAATACTAACTTGATTGGATTGCTGTATAGCGCAAGCAAATAGCTGTTGGATTCTATTTTCCCGACAATCAATATTTACGCAGGATTGTTAGTCCCTGCCATCTGTGTCCACATCTGTAGCATCGTCTCTTATGGGAAATATCCAGGGTCCACCTGGAAGTTAGACCTCTAGAATCCCACATTGTGGTCACGATTGTTTGCTCACCGACAGGGAGTCGTGCTTCTCCGGTTCAAAATGGCACCTACGGTCTGTGTGGTTAATCTCTGGATTTGGATTTTAACCAAGCGATCGGTTTTCTCTTTAAATATTCAATAATTGTTTATTGATCTGTACCATTAACCAAATTCCATCAAATCAGATAAGGAAAGCCAAACATTAGTTTTAAATTATTTTTTACTTATTTTAAAAGCATTTAATTTCTACTGCCTCTGTGGAGTTTGATTTGGCTGACTCCACCTGTATACGGATGCGCAAATAAAAAAACAAGAGAGAAAAATACCGATAAAAGTGTATCAGTTAAAGCAGGTAAGCCTATTGAGCTCTATTTGCGCCTTTCTTCATTATAGGCAGAAATTGAGATGAATTAATATTGGCCGTATAGAAAAGCTGTTTGATAGTACCAAATGTTCTGTTTAGATTTGTGTTTTGCGGGGTCCTTTTCAAGTTCTGAATGTTTTGGTGAACTCTGGGAAAACAGCTTGCAATTAAAGCGGTCAGATTGACCAGACATTTGAAGGTGACGTCAAGAAGCCACACAAAAGATTGTGAATTCAGACTGTCAGGATGACCTGTCGCTGTTAACAGACATAATCAAGCCATGTCCAGCTATGCAGCTAATACAATTTCCAGGCAATCGTCAGCTTACAGGCTGTATGTACAATGCTGAAGAGTCTATAAATCACTTCAGATAAATCGCCTACGATTCGGATGATTAATTTTCGGCTCCTTCATCCGAGTTGGTTGAATAAAAAATCATGCAGTTACACTGTCCTGATTTTTTGCTCTCAACATCTTAATAGACAACAAAATAAATGTCACCGTATGTTCGGCGGCTTCATAAGAATTCAGCCACAAAACGTGCGTGAAAAATCGATTGAAACTGTGATGGCTGAAGCTTTCATCAAATACCAAACATAAGCCGTAACATACTTGTTTTTGTTTAACAATATAGTATACTTGTCGCGTAAATGTAGCCGAAAAATAGGAAATAAAGAAGAAAACCCTTATTGAACCTCTCACATGGCTTCCATCAGGTTCAACTGTTATTTAATATTACCTCGATTGGGTTGTTATAGCGTAAACAAATAGCTGTTGGATTCTATTTTCCCGACGATCAAATTTATGTAGGAATGTTAGTCCCTGTTTCCACATCTCCAGCATCGTCTCTAATTGCAAATATCCAGGGTACATCTGGAAGTTAGACCGCTTGAATCCCACTTCGAGGTCACGATTGTTTGCTCACAGACAGGGACTCGTGCTTCTCCGGTTTAAAGTGACGCCCACAGTCTGTGTGGTTAATGGCTGGATTTGGATTGTAATCAAGCGATCAGTTTTCTCTTCAAATATTCAGTATCTGTGTATTGATCAGTATCATTAACTAAATTTCATCAAATCGGAACAGGAAAGCCACACAATGGTTTAAAACTAATTTTTGCTTGTTTCGGAGGCAATCTATTTCTACTGATTATATGGAGCTTGGTTCGTCTAAAGCCTAGCTTATGTCGCATTAACGTCCAGTGAGAACTAGTTCCGATCAGTTCCAGTGGACCAGTTGACGATCGACGACAACTAAAAACTCGTAGCTATGAATGTGACGTAAGCGCATCTGCGTTTCTGCTGCGTCTATCGGCAACTAGTTGCCGTCCAGTTCCAGATAGTCGCGCATGTTCTACTTTCTAAATCCAGTTGCATGTGATCGTGAGCCATCGCAATTGACATAAGCGCTCTAACGACTGCGATCAACTAGTTCCAGTGAGTTGCGTCTTGTCTTTGACGTGCAGGGTGTTTTGTGACATAAGCGCTCAGTTGTGTTCAGTCGCCGTCAGTTCTATCGCATCTCATTGTGACATAAGCAGGGCTCTAGTGGCTCCATCTGAATATATTAGCGCTATGTTAAACACGCGGAAAAAGTGATAATCTCACTTCATCTCTTACGCGAAAAAAACTGCAGAAGTGTCTGCTTTTCTTCATTGGAGACCAAAATTTTAAAGGGCATTGATCCTAAATAAGGGCTGTTTATCTTTAAAAACGACATAACTTCACATTTCGTAGTACACTTTGCATGGGCGTTTCGAAGATCTGGTTTTTTCGGTGGACCCAGATCTAACTTTGGAGACATATGACAAGGAGCCATCTGAAAGTTTGACAATAAAGACGGCCAGTTGGTCTTTTGAGACAGACACCGGGAAGCCATATAAAAGCTTGCTATTAAACTTAGACATTATGATCCGAACTGTTCACCGTATATACATACTGCACTCACTAACAAATATTAACGATCCCTTGTAATCTATATTTGGGAATAATAAATCACCCCTTATCACTTTGCGCTACTGTTCCACCAGATACACATAGCAAGCTTAATGTTTAGTTGTTGTACTAATGTCATTGCAAACTCGCCATGCCATGTATCGCAACAGTTTAAGTTAAGTATTCCCGTTCATTTATTTCTGTTTTTATATTGAACTCGCGATGTTAAAACCCGAAATTGTAAGATACATTTAGCTGGGTCCTCGTTTCAACTAATCATTGCAATGAGTGTTCAGATTTCGAATACTACTTCAAATTTAAAAAAGTTTTTTAAATAAGAATAAGTTCAGATCAATAAATAATTGGTTTATCAATGCAACAAAATCCCATCACGACATCGACTCTTTAAGGACTATAAATGACCAGTTATTTCGCGAACATCAAGTTCTATGCTGATATCGATACCAATGGATTCTGACAGATTGATTGTCTATCTTCTGTTGATACTAGATGATGATAAGTAGCTTGAATGACAAGTTGAATGTCATAATAGCCAACGGGTTAGTCATCTGACCCTGTCTAAATCGATTCTGTTTTGGTTGGATATTGGTTGTGGGAAGTAACTAGAGACTGTATTTGATAGAGTGTGTAAATTAAGCCGTGGCTTTGAAACTACTCCAGACGGGGTGGATCTGTTGTAATGGCGATCCTCTTTATCAAGTTTCTAACATGGTTTAAAGCTGATCCAGGAAGACAAATCGGTAACGCTACTGCTGCCAATGGAATCGATACCAAAAATTTATGTGGAATAATTCCAATTTCAACAGGGGGAAAAATATGAAGTAGTACCGGTGCAATTCAAAGGTCACTTTTTCTTGTTGCATAACTCAATCAATTAGTTATTTCAGTACTACAACGAGTTCGCAACTCAAATCACCCGTCCACATTAGACCAAAAATGTCGACACAAAAAATAATGATTTTATCTCTGTTTTAGAGGGCGTTTTTGTTTAGGGGTACAACTATCAAGTATGTTATAACCGGCAGTTGGAAGGGAGCTTCTTGTTGCCCTGGTGCTCTCAGAGCTATGGGGCAACATAAAGATGAATGTGCTTGTGGTATCCTTGTATATCGTCCTGTGATTGACTTGTTTCTGGCGGTCAAGTTTATGTCTATTGTAAGTGGCGTCGAATTTTGTTTCCTTCACCAATTTGGTTGGCAAGCCGTTAAACCCCAATCAAACACACACGCGTTAAACCCCAGTCAAACACACACTTGAATTAATTTTATGATACCAGAAGTCTATTTCCCCACAACTAAAAAGACCCAGGTCTGCAACTTGACGTCATCGTTTCTTGTTGGTTAACAATGCCATTTTTACTATATGACAGTTACCTACTCCTAGTTAATAGACTTCTGATAATACCCATTTCACACAAACATTAAAGCACCGACCCTGCTATCCAGAGACTCGAGTTCAAATCCAAGCGAAGGCAAGTTAAAATGTCTGTCTCTACACTAAAAATATCTTTTGCATTTGTCAGTTCATTTCCATGTACTAAGCACTATTTTTATACCGTCCACACTTAAACAGCTCAGCTAAATCCAATTTACATGCAAGGACCTAAAGTGTGTTTGATTCAAATAGGTTTGCTTTTGACTGCACCGTATGTGAAAGCCCACAAATTAATCCATAAATGCAATTAAAAATAATTTGTACTCGGCAACCATGATGTCTCCATGTGTATATCAATCAATATATAACTCTTTGCCTGAAAATCGATGTTAAACTGTACACTCGCAGATTGAATTACATAGAAAATTATACTTCTAAGGTTGTATTACGTTTGAAATGGTATTTTATGTACTTCAGTCTGTATGACCATACGATCAGGTTGATCGTTTGTATGATGCAAGTTATTTATTTAATGTTGAAGAAGTTCTATAATAATGTTGGCTTTATGGACAAGTATAAAATAGTGAATTTTTGCACCATTTACGAATAGTCAATAATACGTCTTATAGACCTTTAAGAAACTTGAGGGGTAAATCAAGCCGATTCCACAAGCGATATCGTGGTATCGTATTGATTATAGCATTGAGTGGGCGTAAAACGTAAGGAAAATCTTTGAAGAATAATTACCTTTTAATGACAGGCATGCAGTACAACATATAGCAAAAATGTTATATTAAGAGGTTACTATTAAAAAAACTGGCCTCCGTCGTGCTGCAGCTTTATATTAGGAATGTCCAGCTATTGTTCATTATGTAAAAGGCAGTCTGGCAAGAAACCCGGTTCGTTTGCCCACGATATTACGAATATCCGGAAACTTTTGTCCCAAAAAAAGAAAATCGTGTTATCTTATCCGTGCCAAACCCCTGGAAAAGCAGACATACCATGTTTATATCCTTCTGCCCCAATGCAGAGACGAGTACATTAGGTTTTTAGAAAAAAAAAATGCCATGATTTGTCAGTTGTCCATAAGTGATGTTTTGCTCTCGTTGAACATTAAATGCGGCGATCTGGTCCGGTTTCTCGAAGAGCTATACAATTTAATCGACTCTTAGGTGACGTTATGCCATGTTGTTGGACTATCCCTAATCCGGTATTAGCAATTTTATCTGGTCTCAACGGCTAATTGTCTTTCGGGCAGCTGGCCCCATACAAATGCAGGATTTTCTTTTCTTAAACACGCAGTTTTTATAAGGTTAAGCATGTTTTTCAAACGCTTGGCTCTGTCAGACTTGAGATTGCTACACCTAAATGATTAAAAAGTTCTAATCCAGAAACTTTTATTCATATACACTGTAAAGCCTCGCTTATGCCACAGTTACGTCGAGTGAGAACTAATTCCGATCAGTTCCAGTGGACCAGTTGACGATCGATGGCAACTAATCAGTCGTAGCTTTGAATGTGACATAAGCGCAACTGTGTCTCTGTTGCGTCTATTGGCAACTAGTTATTGTCCAGTTCCAGATAGTCACGCATGTTCTACTTTCTACGTCCAGTTGCAACTGGTCGTGAGTAGTTCTAAGCAATCGCATTTGACATAAGCGCTTGTAGGACTACAATCAACTAGTTCCAGTGAGTTGCGTGTAGTCTCTGACGTGCGAGGTGTTTTGTGACATAACCGCTCAGTTGTCCTCAATTGCCGTCAGTTCTATCGCATCGCAGTGAGACATAAGCAGGGCTTAGTATTGTTTCAGTAAAATAAAATTAAAGTGTAACTTGTTATTTGTTTTAGGATACCATGAATTCCCACCGGATGCTTTCACAAACGAACAAAGGGCTCACGGGGCGTTGTTGTTGCACCTGATTATGGTGGTCTATATGTTTATTGCTCTTGCTATTGTCTGTGACGATTACTTCGTGACGTCACTGGATAAAGTCTGTGAGGTGAGTCCATCGGTTTATAATAAATGTAAATATATATATATTTGTTATCCATTCGCTTATTTGACCATAAATTCACTTAAAAGATAGATTATGGTCTTTGTTATGCAGTTACCTATACACTTGGCTGGCAAATTAAGATGGTCAGGGTCTTTTTCCAATGAAAAGCGAGAAAACTCGAGGTCGCTGTCCACAGGCCTAACCTATTCTCTCAAGGTTCGAAGAAGCAGGTTGTCGAAAAACGATTAGATGCTAACGCTAAATAAAATCGCTAATAGCGGATTAAATATAGACCTTTGATATGCCATCACGTCATCTAATAGCGGATTAAATTTGATAACGCTTCTATCAACGGCCCTAGTTGTACAATACGCTATTAAATTCAAACATAGATTTAATTACGTCACTCCATGTTGCAGCCCGTGGCCGCGGCTTATTGGTAGCATGTGCACTTATTCAATTTAACCTGCTTCGATTTCGCCTGTCTACCATCAGTTATATGAGCAATTCACATGTTGTAGCTCCGGCAATCGCGGGGGGG
>JAVFBW010113680.1:0-15931 GCA_034783835.1 Mopalia ciliata | reverse complement strand
TGGGCTGGCACGTCGTCATATAAGTGAAATACCCTTGAGTACAACGTTAAACCCCAATCAAACAAACAAACAAACATTTTCTGATGTCATGTACCACTTGCTGCGTGTTGACATATGTTAACAGTACGAACTGAATACTTTTCAGCTTCAACGAATAAACCTCATATTAATTTATTTGTAAATTTTAAAAAAACTTTTCGATTACGATCTAATGTTTGAAATATATATATATATATATTTTTTTAATTAACCTATCAGAAAAGCAACTGTACGATAACTGGGCTATAATTGTTTTGCAGAAATTAAGGTGCTGTGTTCTCAGACTATCTAACCGTAGTTGAAGTGAACGAGAAATGAGTTTGGTTCGTACTGGATGTGTGCTGGCAAGAAAGCCTGGGAACAAGATTTTTAAAAAGTTGGCGAAAAGTACTCGGGCCTCCAGATTTGTCATCAAGTTATTGAATAACATTTAGGACACACAAAAGCGGCGATTAGCCATGGGGGTAGGTAATGGGATTTAAATTAAGCCAACCCACAGACGTTTTTTGTAATATTGTTTCTTATAAAACAGATATACTCCCAGCGTTGTTTGGTCGAAAATACAAAAAAAAACATCCCGATATTAAATTAGTCTCTTTTCATAATATTATGACATTTAATTGCTTTTTACAAATGACAAGGATTTTGTTCCTAACAACATAGTCAGTAGTTACTTTATTCACAGGTAATGTTATTGGGAGAAAAGGCTGTTTGTTTTTGTTTTCATGGTCAACTTTAAAATTATTGTCGGCGTTATAACTCTTAGGTAATTCGTTCTATTTTTAGTATGTCCACATTTTGCCGTTTAAAAACAATCTCAGAAAAGCAAGAATTTCCGCTTCAATCAATTGAGTTTAGTAATCACTATAAGCTCAAATAAAACAGACTATCCATAGGGACTATCTATAAGTCAGTTCAACTGTATTATTCAAACAGCCTTAAAACTTCAAAGAAAATATCGTTTGCAGGGGTGACATTTTTGTTCACCTCGCGACCTTAGAATTACAAGGTTCTAACTAACATTTTGGTTGTTTTGAGAAAATCGCTTGCAAAGTTCAATTGCCATTGTGAACATCCTTATTATTGAATATTTCAAGTTAGTGGTCCTAATGTTCCATCTGATCGGTCCTCTAAAAACGCCTTTCCTAGCTTAGCCTAAGTTAATTAATGGAAAGCTGTAGATAAAACCCTGTTTTTTGAAGGAGCCCACTAGGGAATGGGATTTATTTTAATTCTGTGGACATAAGACCGAAGAATTTAACATGAAACTCTCCTACAGTAGATAGACCTTTGTAATCCCAATATTATCCACTATCAAACTCATTTTTGAACAAAATGTTACTTAGAACCATGTAATTCTTAGGTCGCAACCTATCAATCTGTCATTGCCCTACCTACAAATGTTATCACTGATTAACGTCATAGAGGAGTTACCATCTGCCACTAGGCTGTTCTTAGCTACCTCGATCGATCCTCAGTAGGCCTATGCAATTTTTAGTGTAACACACTTGAAAATCTATAAATTGGTCATAAATTTATGTACAAAAAACCTTGAATATATATTTTTTTTAATTAATAATTTCTGAGATGCGCACCTTATGCCACTCTGTTCTTTGTGACTGTGTGTTCGGGTCAAAAGACAACTCGTCTACCTCGTAAGAAGCCGACAGGTTTGACGGAATGTATTCATCGGGGATCTCTGTAAACATACAATAGATACAATCAATTTAACACAGACTATTGGCTAAGACGGATTTCAGGAATAATATCTCAATTAAGACGTCAGATTGTAGCGAAGTTTGTAAATTGTACGTTTATTTGTACAACGGCTTGGTATAAAAAAAAGTCCATGTTCAAATAATAAGATAATATCTGCATTAACATTAGAAAGGATTGACGTTAGAGAAATATAACATATTTTATGTAATTATTCCATAAAAGTAAATAACGTTGCAATTGTTTTGTATATTACAACATTTAAAACATTTAAGAGTAAGAAGTGGTAAATCCACCGTCATATCTGTGAAATGCCCTTCACTGAAATATTTCATTATGTTTTTTTAATTTCGCCTTATAAAAAAATGGGTGTCCAACTAGATGTATACAAAAATTAAAGTTTATACAAACCATGTCTGTATGTCTTTGTGGTTTTTACCCTCGTCTCTTGGACATAAGGTTTTCCAGGTAGCATCACGAATTGTTCTGGGGGGTGGTCCGAGGGTTTCTCAAGAAGTTCTGTCACAATAATCGGTTCGGGGCCTTCGTCTTTCTTCCCAATCAAGGCACGGGCGGCGCCATTTTGTTCACCGTGCTCAAATGTCGTCTGCTCTACGACGGAAGTTGTCCTACGTTCTTTGCGCATGTCAAGAGTAGTTGGTTCAGAAACAGGTGTTTGGCGCAGATTCCCTGCTACGGCTCCATCTGTGATAGCACCTGCTCCAGACCTGTCCCACTCTTCAGAACGTTTCAAAGTGGTTTGTTCTGACCGGTTCAAAGTGGAACCTGGGTAAGCATTTCTTGGCTGACTGTAAATAGCAGATTGGTGAGCGGACGACTGGAGGAACGATTGGTCTACCAACATAGACCTGTCAGACATCATCGATTTTTCTGCTTGTCGCCTCTGTTCATTCATTTCCATGTGCTCCGTGGCTGACATGTTAAAATCACTCATCCGACTTCGTGTTTCTAGATAGAGAATAACAAAATATGCTATAAGACTATCGTATCAAATAAACGCATCAAAATCATTTCCCTAAATCAACTTTAAGTTATCTTTCATTTTGGTGCTAATGTAATGTATGCAGGAATAAAACGGTGCCCTATATATACAATGTTTTTAAGACACACCAGTATTTTTTTAATATAGGGACTTTTATAACTAACTGTATTAGGAATGTTTAATTAATAATCGACACTTATGTGTACACTTTCGTTTCATTAGGGCTTACCATAAAGATTGTCCCCAGCACGATTCCGTTGATACATCAACCACACTTTCCGCAATGGAAAGAAAAATAAGAGAATGGTTCCGTTGAGTAGGTTTGCTATGGCTACAGTTACGTCCCTGTAAGGAGCTCCAGCCATCGTAGAAATTATCATCCAGGCAAGGAAGATTGCGGCGGTACATAAACAAGATGCCAGGAGCCACCTCGATTCAAAATGGTTTATGTCTTTCAGGAAAGAGATTGTAGCAAAGATGATGGTAGCAATGATTAGGATGATTACAAAAATAAATGACAGGACCAAGCCAACGTCATAAAGGAGAGGCGGGTTGCACCACCAAAAGTCATGTGGCGGAGGAGCAATGCTGACCAGCGTTGCACCAGGAGCGATCATTACCAGCCACAGGACAGCGATAAGAACTTGGATAGCTACCAGGGCCAAGGCAATTAATAACAGAAAACAGGCACTGGTAACGCCTTTGTACTTCCGCTTTCCCATATCATAATCGTCCCAGCTGTAACGCCAGTTGTCTATGGCTTTAACAAGAAGGGCAGCGAAACATATTGCATACACAACGCCCATCACAAATCTTCTGGCGCCACAGGAAGCAGCACTGGCGGGAACGAAGAAGGCAAAGTTAATCAAGAAAATACCGAGGATTCCTATAAGCAGCATAAAGCCGAGAACGGTTGTACCCGATCTGACTGGATAGAAGAAAAGAAGGACAATGAAGACGAAAAGGGTAACCAGTATCATAATGCACGTGAGGATAGCGATTATGACAGCCCATAGTGGCCATTCAATAACTCTGTTATAATACACCTTTCCACCGATTTCGATTTTCTCTAACATATAGTAGTTTCTTGGGCTCAGGACGTCTTCTCCCCACCTGGCGGCACCAGTTTTCGGATCCGTTTGACCCCCGAGAAATTTGCATCCGCATGACAATCTACCATAACATGCTGACTCAACAACAACCCCATCAATTCCGGTGTAATTGCCTTCATTATCCATCATAATGGTCCCACTCCATCTTCCAATCTACAGTGAAGGAAATGAATGTATAAGAGATTACAAATTTTACAATAGCTTTGATGTTACCAGAGCAAGTTAAACCCTTAAACTGCTTAAATTATTAACACAACAATCTGATTTGCGAAGTTTACTTTAAAAGTATACAATATACTATCAACAATAAACCACACCTAATACAATCTTTGTTAATCTTACTTTTGAAAACTTTCCCTTACAAATTATATTTGAACTTTTGATTTAAAGTCTTTCTTCTTCAACCAATAGTACCAAAGTACAATTCTAAATGTATAAAACTATTCCATTAGATTTACCATTTTGGGGACATAAGACAAACCATGTTACCCACACTGGACTACAATTATTCCTTGCAATTGATAATTGATAGGTTGTCAGGAGAACCATGCAAACTGGGTAATTTTACCCTTGGTAAAGGCTATCTTACGGTATTATTAGGAGTTGTTTCGTTATTACCTTTTCGTAAACCGGTTCCCCTGTGCCAGGTAAAGTCACAACACTGTAAACCAAATACCCTGTATTCCCGTATCTCCCTGGGGTGAACTGGTAGCCATATTGCTTTAGCTCAGCACTTGTTATATCTAAAGCGCTTAGTACCTGAGGCCATTTCACTTCCCAGATGTTGCTGAAAAGATCTTGGCGAAAACTGTTGT
Source organism: Mopalia ciliata (assembly GCA_034783835.1). Taxonomy (NCBI): domain Eukaryota; kingdom Metazoa; phylum Mollusca; class Polyplacophora; order Chitonida; family Mopaliidae; genus Mopalia; species Mopalia ciliata. The sequence goes on along the minus strand of JAVFBW010113680.1, from coordinate 11,246 downwards.
TTCCAGTGACGCATTCTTCAAAAGGAACATTTCCGCAGGATCTCAATGCGTTCTTAAGACCCTCTGCTATTGTATATGTGGAAATGATTGTATGAAAGACGTCTGGGTCATGTCCCATTGCTTTAAAATTCAATCTTTCTACGGGTTCACAGGGTCGTATGTAGGTATTAGCTAAACTAACTGTGGCATTCCTCAGGTAACACTTGTGGCTATGTTGATAAAATTCTGCAAACCAATCGTTGGGCAGCCCATGATTCCCTCCATCTTGGATGCCTAAGCTTGCTTTATATTCTAAGAACTTGGGTACCTGAGGTGAAAAAGTTCTTAGTGAAACACTATTTACTAAATAATCCCCGAGTGCAGAAAAGGCGTCAGATGCCAGCCCCCAATCGTTCATGCCGACGAGTACCAACTTAGTGTTAGGTTGTACTTCCCTTATCCCTTGCAACATCATTTCAGAATGCTTTGGAGAAGTGAGTAGCACGGCAACCCTCGATCCTCTGCTTCCCTGTTCATCTAAAGTCCTAACATGGTCATTAGCAATTGGTTGACCATCCCCATTAGTAAGAAGAAGAGAGGCACCAATGCAGATCGCTTGCTCTTGAGACCCGTCTCCAACAGCATTTCTCAGTAGGTAATTCGTCATGGCTCTACCCCTAGGGTCGCCAGTGTACACAACTGAAACATACGTCCAGCCCAGCTTCCTTAGCAAATCCAAAATTGCCTGAGCTTCTACCTCGTGTGGGGGTTTGGTCCTTAGGAAAAACGGGTAGGCATCGGTGTCACTAAGCAGTGGGGATAACGCATTTGGTGAAACCGATGTAATAGACATCGGAGTGAGAATTCGGTTTGCTACAAGTGCGTTTTCTTCTCCATAAGATACCACACCAATGATATTCGTCAGTCCGTCAGTTTCACCAGGAGATAAACTTCCGGAACTGCAGTAGCCATTCCCTCTGATTAAAGCTAACAGTTCTGGATAGAGTCTTACGCTTTTGGAGCAGCTGTCAATCACAATTCCACCAATATCAAAATTTTGTTTTTGGAACATTTCGATAGTAAACATGAAAGCTAAAACATTGTCAAGGACGGACTGATGCTTCATTGTCCCACATCTGAACTCGTCTACAGCTTGAGCTTGGTGAAGGTCAAACACTGAGACTATCTTAGGGGTCATTTTCTTCGCTTTACCAGCTGTACCACCGAGAGATGGCATTTTATGCACCCGTGTAGTCTGGTCACGTACATTTGGACACTCATTGCACGCATCTTGTCGCTCACAACTTCCATTCCACGAAGTTTCAAATCCTCGAATATTCAAACCAGCTTCATTGTATATACCGATCTGAAAAAAATATGATTATATAATTCAGTATTTTAGCTCATAGCTAAGAGTCCCCCAGCGGACTTCAAGTATAGGATGGAGCAGCAGGAGGTAACTGTCTACTGCGAGTGTGTTTTTTACTACCGCTGGGTTTTGGGGTTTGTTTGTTTTTTTGCTAGGTTTGCTACATATGATTTTAATATAAATCATAGCCGATTTACTCATACTCCCCTAATGTCTAGCATATCATCCTAAACGTTATTGTTGGAGTCTACCGACTTGTTATAAGTGACATGCCTTTGAGTATGGCTTAAAGCACCTGAAATCTATCAGTGTATTCTTTACATTGTATAGTGCATCACGGACATACTCACATCTTTGTAGTTGTAGGTGGCACTCGCTGTAGTGGGCTCTATGGCATAAAGGGTATATCCTTTATTGCCAGACCGTTCTTCAGTAAATTGGAAGCTTTTGAAGGCTTCATCCTGGTATCTGGCTTTCAATGCTCCCTCAAACATTAACTCTCTTCTAGAATCCCTATCGCTAAACTGTCTACAAACTCCGGTATAATTTTGGCCACATAAAGCCTTCAACGCATAGTCCAGACCATAAGCTGCTGAGTATACCGCGTTTGTCACGTGAAGCACATCCGGGTCCTGGAGATAATTCCCTGACGTCACAATATTCTGATGACGGGGGTTACACTGTTTAATTCCGTTGATACGATTTTCGTCAGAAAGAGTGACAAGGCAATCATGGATAGTCTCATAGTATTCCTGGAACCAATTGTTTTCTCTTTCACTCGAGAGAGTTTTCTTTTCAAGGTATCTATCAAACTGAGGGATGTCGAATTTCTCAACGTTGATAATCACTGATCCGTGGGCAACTTCTTCAACGTCTTCCAACAACACCTCATTCCGGTTCCAGGAAACTGTTCCAATGAAAAGAAATTTGCCCTTTGCTGATGGAGTTCGTTTCACTGCTTTGAGAAATTCGTTGATGTAGCCAATGTCAGCAAACACAACAATTACATTTGCGTTTGGATTCTCCAGTAATGCAGTGACAACCTCCGAGGCGCTTTCTTTGGTCACTCCTCTGTCGTCTCTGAATGTTACCGTTTGAGCGATACAAATTCGTTTGGAAACGGCTTTATCTATAAACACCTGCGAACTGAGCTCTCCGTAACTCGTCGGTGACCGTAAGATCTGAACGTATCTCAAATCATATTTGTCTAAGAAAGCTAAGATGGCGTCTGTCTGTCTATCATCAATTGGGACCGTTCTTGCAAATAACGGATATCTGATGGTATCCTTCAGTGCAATGCTAGTGGAACCATAGCTGATTTGAGGAATATCTAACGTACTAAGAACCCTGTTTAGGTGCATAGACTGGTCAGTTTCTCTTGCAGCAACATAACTCACAATGTCATCTGGGATAATATCCGTCCCATTTTTGCTCAGAACGGTTTCTCCGTTATGAATGTTGGCAGCTAAGTAAGCTGTCCTAACGGCGCTGTCACATGCATCCAGCCCCAATCCTCCCAAACGAACTCCATTGAGAATATTTCTGAACTTTCCTACTTTGTTGTTGACTTTTTCAATGGCATATTTAAAGGCTTCCAGACTCTGATAGCCGAAAATGGTTTTGACCTTCCCACAACCAAAAGGTTCCACAGATTTGTAATGAATGTTGAAGACACCTAAAATGAAAGAATTGTATATGGTAAGTTGTATTGATCTTCGTAGTGAATTTAGAAGGCAATTGGAATGGAAGAATTGTACATGGTTAGGTGCCTAGATCTTCATAGTGTATATAGAAGGCACCTGTAATGGCAGAATTGTACATGGTTAGGTGTGTGGATCTTCATAGTGAATATAGAAGGCACCTGTAATCGCAGAATTGCACATGGTTAGGTGCCTGGATCTTCATAGTGAATGTAAAAAGACACCTGGGCCAGTTGTTCAAAAGTGTATTAACTTTACTACCATTGTAACGCATTGTTGTACAAGGTCACAACTGAGTTTCTTTGTGACATTACAAATTTAAGCCTGGCTTAACTTTTGAACAACCCAACCCTGGAATTGAAAACTTGTACATGGTAATAGGTATTTGGATCTTCATAGTGAATGTTGAAGACAACTGGAATGGAAGAATTGTAAATGGTTAGGTATGTGGATCTTCATAGGGAATGTTAAAGACACTTGGAATGGGACATTCTCCAGATTAATAACTTTCAGATCATTCTTCGGTTTTAATAAGTTCACAGATTATGATCTATTTGTGAAATGATACAAACCAGCTATGTACACATCTCCGGCTATGTAGTCAAAGAATCCTTGAGGGTTGCAGCGAAGACATGGCTGCTGGCAAATAGATTTAATTCCAGAAAACCTCTGCAGAAGATCGGCTCTAGTAACAGATAAACGTCCTGCGTTGAAAGTACCAACCTGAATATAACCAAAATAAGGTATTCGTATTTCATCATAATTAGGCAATAATAGGCTTTCAAATGTACGGTCAAATTTACTTTGCTTTAAACGCTCCTTTGGTGACCAATACAGCCATATAACTACTTTCGTGATACATCGGTACCAGTGATGCAGCTGTGGTAATACAAGTGGTCATCAGATTTATTTGATGACAGTTTAAACAAATTTAACCTTATATCATTTGTGAACAGTGGCGATACATCCGGTGATAAAACTTATATTATTATATCTTAGAGCCATTTTAATTTATACATTAATGAAAGCTTGAGAAACAACTTAAAACAAAGTTTGCTCGACCTTCGCTGTTCAAATACTGACCTCAACAGATCTATCAGTTTCTTCCAAAACCACCTCAAAGTTTTGATAAACTCTTCGGCCAGTAAATCCGAAATTCCCGCCATTAGAAGTTGGAAAGGAGACCTGGCCCAATTTCTCTGCGATGATCATGTTTGTGTCACGGTCCGTTTGGAATTTAACACAAACACCATTGTAGTTTGAGCCACATTTGTCTTGCAGGGTCATATGAATGGCTTCGCCTAACGCGTATGCAGCGTTGATAGTGTTGACGACACGAATATCTGTGGGAAAGTTCCTTTGAGACTCGACCCTACAAGACACGTTAAACGTCGATGATCCCGGTAAATCGCACTGGTGCACAGACTGGTAATAATAACGATAGAAGCCGTCGCTGCCTGGATGCTTTGTCTGGAGATATGCACTGTATCCAGGAACAGCATCTTCTTCCAGTCTCAGACTGATTACATTCTGAGCAATGGGCATGCCCCTGGACCTCATAGGCGCCATTGTAAAGAAAAGTAGTCCGTTTGATGACGGCACTGCATCTGTCGCTGATTTGAGTTGTTTCGCGTACCTATCACCATCAACAATGACGACCACTGCTTTAGCTCGGTTGCCAGCCAGCTCTTCAATGATTTTAGGGATGTCATCAGTAAGTTCCAAGGATTTGACGACACATACACCTTCTTCACTAGCTACTTTCTTTAGAATATCAATGCCTTGTTTCCCATTCGCGTCAGGAGAATATATAGCCTGGAAATAATCATAGCCTCTCGATCGCACCATCCGAACTAAAGCAACAGCTCTTTGGTTGAGGATTGCCCCAGTCGTGAACAACATCGGAGACCGGGACATATCCTTTTCGCCCAAGGTGGAGGCTTCCGACGCCAGAATAGGGGTTTGAAAAGAATTCAAGTTTGCTGCTACGTCAACAAGATTTGCTTTGGTATGGCTCAACCAGCCTCTAAATCCCATGTTAGGCACTTCTTTCAATGGTGAAACACCCGAGTAAATTTCGTTTACAAGACCAACCGCCCTCTCGTGGCTATTACAATCGTCTAGGAGTAAGCTTCCTATTGTAACGTTGTTTAAGGTCACCGGAGCAGCCCCTGAATTTATCTGATCTAAAGCAAATAAAACAGCTGCTGCATGTTGGTACCCCTCCCCAAGTCCAGTTACATCGCAAGTAAAACCGTCTTTCTCCGAACCCGCTATTCCGACAAGTGAACCTACCATTATGTCCCCTGGTTGATAAATATACGGATGGTGTTCATTCAAATAAGAGCATTGTCCACAAAAGCCTGTGCAGCTCACATCATTTTCAGTCTGCCCCGTAGCTTTTCTTATAGCAGCCGCGGGTATTTTCATAACAAAACTGTTCGGTGAGTATTCTGCCACCTTAAGAAATAAACAGTAAGATATAGGTAATAAGTCATACTTGTTTTAAAATCTAGTATCAAACGAAAAACAGCTTATATTGTTTGATTGATCGGTGTTTTACGCCATGTTTAAGGGTATTTAATTAATATGACAGTGGTGTATTCCAACAATAATTGACACTAGCACAACCAAGATGTCGGAGAGGTGATTTTCCACAAGGGCTAAGTAAAGATAGCATTGCTACTCTTCAAAAAACCTGACCTTAGCCAGAGGACAGAGACAGCTTAGACATTTAAATATAAAGACTGATTACTTTCATTTGTCTTAAAATCGAAAAAACATTTCACATGGTATATAAAGAAATAAAACGGGTTTCAAAAAGGTTATGGTTTATTGATCAAACCTTTATCATGGGTAATAATAACTAGAGAGATAAGTTTATATACACAAATAGGTGAAGACATATTTTAAGTAGTAAAACCTATAAAAAAAACCATATAAACCGATGGATTAACTACATATTTCCCCACCTATTTGTGAATAAATATACAAGTCTGTAGTTAATATTACCCAATATGACGGCTTGATCGAGAAACCAAAACCTTGAGTCAACATGAATCCATTATTTTTCTTTGCATACCATGTAAGTGAATTGTTTTTCGATTTCACGACAAATGTCTTAATATTTAATCAGTTTCTGGTTTGTATAAAATTCCAGCTTGTTTCAATTGATTCAATTATTTTCATGTAACCAACCAAGTGTGTTAAAAAAACGATCAAAGTACGCTTTTGAAGCAACTATTTTAAGAAATGCGTACTCTGTCCTCTTTATATATTGTCACAATATGTTTTGTTCACTCGATTAAATTGATAAAAAAAATATTTAAAATTGGTATTGAGATAGCTGGATCAATGAAAAGGAAAACATCCGAAATGTTGCTATATTTTAAATTTGGTTGAAACTGCTTAGCTGAGTTACACTGTTTGTCGTTGTTATTTCAAATAAAGCAAATATAAAGCAAAACAAAAGAAAAATGTATTTAACATTCCAAGCTCTATAAGAATAACATTTTATGGATACAAGCTACACAATGTGTGTGGACTCTTACCTCGGTTAGTTCTTCGCCTTGGTTCATGCGATAGCCAAGTATTTGGAAATTTCCATTCACTGCTGAGCTGTCGTTGGACAGTCTCTCTTGCAGTCTTTGTTTTAACTGTACGCTTTCGACAGAGGTGGTACAGTTGCCACATACTTCTCTGTACGAGGTCTGCAAGTTATTTCCAATAAGAGTTATCGCCCTTGACACGAATTGTGTGGCAGCTTTTATCCGGTCATCGTAAACTGGACTTTCAGTAATTCTAGCCGTTTCATTACATGCTTGAGTTACGGATCCGATCTGACATTTGAAAATACTCTGATAAAGTTCCCGAACGAAAATTCTTTCGGTTTGGCCAGGGCTTACTAGCTGGAGATAGGAGTCAAATCCTGGGTTGGCCATGTCGGTTGCCCTAACAGTAAAACTCCTACCAGGTATCGCTTCAACAGTCTGGTCGTTCGCATTTTCACTCCATTCTGTTGTTATAATAACGAATGTTTGTCCTGTCCTTGTGTTCCTTATCGCCTCGAACATTCGAGCTGTAGTTGCTGCTGGGGCGAAAATCACGATAACTTTAGCTGAAGGTTGTCGTTGCAAGGATCTCACAATTTGTTCTGGATTGCCATCGGTTTCTATTTCAAAGGACAGTGCAATGCAAACATGCCCAGCATTAGTTGCCTTACGAAGTGCAGCGATCCCAAGTCGTCCATAAACATCCGGACTATTAACCGTCTGGATGTACCGCCATCCGACATTCTGCAGAAAGTATGCAATCGTTTCTGCTTCCTTGTCGTCAGATGGTACTCTTTGTGAGTAGTAAGGAAAATTAACCTTGTTGCCCAGGTCAATATCGGTAGCCACAGCTCCTACAACAGGCATCTTGAGTTCCCCAGCGTATCGGGCTACAACCTGTGCCTTGTTATCATCCAGCATATCAATAGTTCCAACCACTTTATTAGGATCAATCAGATTATTTGACTCATCGTAGAGTGGTAAAGATCCAGTATAGAAACGATCAAGAAAATCGGAGACCTTGGCCTCGCTACCGCAGAGATCGACAAGCAAACTGCCTATGGTCAGTGGTGAATTCGGATCATTCTGTGCTTCAACTGACTGCTGAAACGCCAACGCCCGGAAAGAATTGTCAACATCCAGCGTTCCACAAGTTGATGGATCAGATCCCTGTTGATGTAAACTTGTCAGACCAACTATAACAACATCTCCTGGGGTGTACCAGTATTGTAGCTCATCTGAAGAAAGGCATTGACCACACTGATCGCCCACACAGGTCAACTGCGGGATAGACTGAAGAGCTCTGAATCCGTCCCTGTCGTACACTGTAATTGCAGATCTTTCCAAAGTGAGTCGACCGGAGCTGTAGTTGCCAACCTGAAATATACCAATAGTGGTCACATTTAGATAGATGCCACAGGTAAAGAAAAGAATACTTATAGAAACACATCATATCTTAAGGTCAAATAAGATTGATTATTTGGCAATATGATCCAATTCTCTTTGGAATGGATGTCATCATTGTCATATTTTTATATTGTTTACCGTCCAGTGAGGATGACTTAAACATATTTTGGCAAAAAAATCTTTCCCCTGATTTCAGAAAATAGGGATTTATTTTAGGTATATATACTTTGTGTATGTCTTGACAAATCGTTTTTGAGAAAAACAACAACGCCTATAAAGCCGACCGGGAAATCATGGAGGTTGATATTAATCATATTTCGCCTTAGCCTGTAATCTAGGATATTTCAATTTTGTGTACAATACCTGTTTATAAGTTAACTGGCCCTGTCTTCGATTGTAATTGTGGATAACAAAGGTATGACCGTCACTGATATCCCCGTTCACATCAAATGAAATTCTTGAGTTAGAAAGACTTGGTATGCCATCTCCAGATCCCATTATATAATCCAATCCCCTAAGGTAGCTGGTGTAAAACTCTTGGTGAGACATCATGGCCAAAGCTGGACACGAACCGCTGGATGATCCACATTTTTCGCGCCTGGCTTGTCTAATGGCAGCAGCATAAGCATAAACGGTCTTAATTGTTTCTCGGTACACGGAGTGATTATCCTCTCCCGCGAAAGCCCCTTTTCTCTGGTCGACAGTTAGCTGTCCACAGAGACGAAGCGAACGAAATTCTTGGTCAACGTTGCCTGACAGTCGGCATCTGAACTTTCTCATGTACCATTCCGAGAACCAAGGGTTTTGAGCTGACGACAAGCGAGGGTCTAATCTGGACAATGCATCAGTTAACTCTGGTACTTCCTTCTCCTGTTGTCGCACTGAAACGGTGCCGGGTAAAAGTCGAGATGATCCAGTGATACTGTAAGGGGAGATAATTTGAACGTTTCTGTTGCTAGGAATGAGACGCTCTAAGCTTTGTAAAACTTGCGAAACTCCCTGTTGGTCAACAGCCAAAACTATCACGTCGGCACCCGAATTGACAAGTTGCTGGAGTGTACTATCCTGATTGGAGACGTCCACTGTGAAGCTCGAACCCTCGGCGATACAAATACCGGAGAGTGACCCATCTCTCTTCAGTAAAGATAATAAGTTTTTACCGAAGTCGTTGTCGGTATAAATAACTCCGACCCTAGTCCATTTTAGAGCGTTTAGACTGGCTATTATTGCCTGAAAACAATAGAAAATTTATACTAAAAAACATTTGAATATCAAACTACTATAAACGATGAATATCTGTATTTGAATTTAAAGATGGAAGATTGTTTTTAAAACCTTGGCTGGGACATTATTCTCTAGTCAGTACACAGATCGAGAAGTTTACAATCCTGTGATTTAATTTCTCCATCAAATTATAATGACATAGCATACACAAAAAAGAAGTGCGCGGACAGATTAATACAACAACTGATGTTTTGGGCTCAAAAGATAAGTAAACCCTAAAACAGACTTTAAAACAGAACAAAGGAATGTTTTGCGGCATTCCAAGCAGTTTTAAAAACCGTTGAGCTTTGCTTGCTGAATCGATTCATTAAGCCGAAAAAAATCACTTTAACAATGTAATTAGATACTTATTTTTCAAACAAAATGACTGTTGTCTGAATGGGGTCAACCAGCATGTAAGTTCTTTAAGTGGCATTAGAAGTGCCACTAGCATGTAAATAATATCATCAAAACACACTTTTATTATACAAGCCCACTGTCTACGTTTTGAGTGTATTATTGCTATTAACTTCCCGATTGTATCGCAACACTTCACACTTTATGGTTGTTCTATTTTCAAATATTTTTTTTAATTTATAATTTTCCTATACGGGAAATATTCAATTAATCGCGGCGTAATTAATCACGGCGTATTTCACAATCAGTGTATCAATCAATCAACCCGAAGGTGATTTGTAGTAGCCTATACATGTTAAAATCTGTAAATGTGTCATTGTTAGTTTACTGTCTTTCAATACTCCTTATAAACAAAGAGGGTGTCATATATAAATGTGTAAAATTAATGAAGTTGGTTATCTTTCTTTCTGATGATGATGGTTTGTTGTGTAAACAGAAACTATCAGTCAGTTTTAACACAATGGAAACTTGTCGGGAGCTGCTATGGTTTATTATATGAAGCCATCAAATCAGCAATCATGTAAATATATTGCCTGTAATTCGGGCTTGTACTTGTGAGGAACCTCAATGAAGACCGCAGCCTTCGGTTATGGGACATTCTCGTTTAATAAATGAAGCCTTAAATTAAAGTAATCCGAAATTAATCACACTGATACAAGCCTGTCGATTTGTTTAAAAAAACGCATGATTCGGATGAACTCTCAGCAATAGGATATGCCCTACCTCAACAAGTTCTGACAGGGGAGCACTGGTCCTAAATAAATTTTTGCGTGACATTTTGTCACCTCGACTGAGATCATTGGAGGCGAAGGCAATGTTGGGGATTTCAGAATACTGTAAATAGTCGGTTATCTCCGCCGTGACGTCACTGAAATAACCACCAATCGCGCCTGTGAAATAAAGCAACATAGTTACAATGATTCTGATTGGCCTATAAGGTATAAAAGACTTAAAGATCTTAAATACGCCTTTCCGCATATATTTTTAAACTAATGAATAACACAAACAATATTTGGTTAGATGTATATGCGGTCCACAAAGAATAGGTCCGAATGGATCACATTAAATTCAATGAAGTATTGCATTAATACATTATAAGACATGGTTATTTAAGGGTTCTTTAGAAAAGACAAAAACGGTTATTTGATGTAATAAAAAAGGGAGACATACTTGGAATAGTTGCTGTGAGGGTTCCATACAGAACCATAAAAGGGTTCCGCTATGCAGAGCTATGACTGAAGAACCTTAAAGCCCTGTATTAGAACCATATTTTTCTAAGAGTATAGCAGACATGGCCTCAATTGGATCATTCGTTGAATTCAGGTTTTACATAGTACTTAAAATTCCTTTAAGGTTTCTTTTTTCGTATACCCTTTTTTTTTTTTTTTGATTGCGATACAAACCTAATGTTATTTGTGACGAGTTTGACCGACATTGCCATCCGCTGCTTTCCTGGAAGAAATCATCAAGGGCTGCCACGGCGACGTTAGGGTTTGAGCAGGAATCGTATGCCCTTAAACCTACAACAGTCAAAATGTTACGAATTCATTAACATTCCTT